>CAJDSM010051251.1:10320-23184 GCA_903981925.1 Ostrea lurida | reverse complement strand
AAAAAAAAAAAACAATTTCAAAAAAAAAAATTACACTTTCAGTGAAAGTACTAAGAAACTAATCCAACTACTACACAGGAATTACAAGTAATATACATAGCACTTACTGGTAGCATCAATTTGAAGACAAAAAAAAAGATTGTTCGATGGAAGAAAATTAAATTTAACACCATAAGTGCTTCATATTGTTTCACAAATAATGACACTGTTGACTCCTTATAACATGGAAGCATTTATGTTCCCATGAATTTATGATTGCAAAATCAAAAACTGTCAGTTTTATGTCTGTTGAAATATACACTCGTGATCTTACTTTCTAGTACAGTGATTTCACTTCATGTACTATTTACACAGGTAGTGTAATACATAGTATAAAGATTCTACAACACCTATCATGTTCCTGAACTTACAATCCTCTTCATTTAATTCCAGCATATTTAGCATCAATTTTTAAACTGCCAGCATATTGCATCAAAGGCACACAACTAAAAGGCCTATAACAAAAAATTTGTTTTTTAATTGAAAATTGCTTCATAAAATATAACACCCCCCCCCCTCCCCCCCAAAAAAAAAATAACAATCCCTTTAATGCAATGTGCGATTAACATCAACAGTCATGAAATTTCCTGCTACGCAGACATTGCACCTTCTCTGACCTACATGTTCATAATGTGTAGCCATTGTCGTAACACTTAACGGTAACATAAATCCACAATCATGTATATATAAAAATACATGTACATTAATTTTAAGAATATTCTAAAAGGACTGAAACAAAATATTTAACAATCAAATGTAGATTAAAAAAAAAAAACCCTAATGACACCATCAGATCTTCTGCACTAATGAAGAGCTATCAATCACAATGAATAAGACTGAACACATCATTTAAGACTGGGGCTATTTACATAGGCAAATACCTCATCCAAATTGCACAGACAGTTTTCAGGAAATAAGTATACAGCTTGTTAAAAATTTCTTGAAACATTTATCATGGTACAATATAAAACATATATTTCAAGAAGATACCAAGGTGAATTGAGATCAAAACAAACTTCAAAATTAGTTTTACATGTATATATAATTACTACTGTAGCAGTAGCTAAGGAATACTAATATAATTCAGAATAACAAGCATCTTAAAACTCAGAAATTCCTCCCATGTACAGACATGTAATACTGTGAATTTGCTACAGAAAATGTAATGCAGATATTTTATTGAATGCAAACTGTCTGGGTCAACACTGATATCATATATACTTCTTAATGCTTGGTGCTTGTAAATAATAAATTCATTGCTTTAAAAGAACCAATAAATACCTTACCAAAATGCCATTTTTACTTTGCAAATACATGTCAGACAAACTCAGAATGAAAAATGATTGGAACAGGAGCTTATATATATACATGTACATCTGGATTTCATATGCAAGATAGATGAGGAGATAGATACAAATGTGAAATTTATTAACTTTATTTTATGAAATGATTCAAGTGACAATGACGTGTTTGTGAAACACTTTGTCCGCAAGCATTTGGGCTAATTTTTTATCAGTCATACGTTTGACCTTTAACTTTTTTAATTATTGAGCTATGAGATCTTTGTATAGTTTAAACCTTCTGACCAAGGTGAAAGTTGTAGAAAGGCAGGCAGCCTAATATTCAATTTTTGGGGCACAAAATAATAAACTGAGAATCTGTTTATTTAGGACTTCATGTACATGTACTTTTATTTCTGATTAGGCGACCCAATTTAGCAGGACCTGGATGCCTACTTGTTCAATTTATAATTACATGTACATTTGTATAAAAGCAAAAATGCACTTTTTCTACATGTAAATCTACATGTTCATTTGTATTTCCAGTCAATAAATAAATAATACACGTTGGACATGAGAACTTTTCCTCGAGATCATCGGGCAATACGGATTCACAAGATATTCAAATAGTTGTCTGTTCAAACTTGCGTTTCCTCAGAACATGCACATACTATATCTCGCCTAACCTCTACACAGAGCAAAGAAAATTATGAATTTTCTTCACAGTTGAACTATCAAGTTCACAAAGGTCAAAGTCAAAAGTTTTCTCACTGATTTTGTACAACCCAGTCTTTTCAATTTCTTGTACAACTCTCTGAATTATTGAAGTGTCTTGCATTGACTCCAGCTTCTTGTGTAGTTTGAGAAGTTCTATCAAGTCTTCTCCATTTGGAGCGATTCCCAAATGTTCATACCCATTGTCAAAATTAAATGTTTCCGTCACATTTTCTCTCTTGTCAATGTCATCATCATCACTTAGATATTCCTTTTTCAGAAAATGTTGCTCATTTGATTCAATGCTGTAAGTTCTGGCTTTTTCCAATTTAACGTTCTTAACATTTTCTTTGGAATTCTCCGACTTGTACAGGTTTTCTTTACATTCAGTCTTTTCAAGAGGGTGGGGAACACTTTCTAATTTCTCACTTTTTATGTCTGTAATAAACTTCATGTCTTTTGGTTTTTTCTCATGGGATGATTTTTCTGGTCTTCCTTTCTCTTTTGAATGTGATTTCGAGTGTTTGTTCACTTTTTCTGTCGATGTGTGTACATTGGGTGTAGATGATCTTTTGGATGCATGTTTGTCGGATCTATGGGAAGATTCTTTCTCCTTTTTGTCAGACAGAGAATGAGACACTTTTGTTGAGGATTTCTGTGATTTAGACTCCTTGGAATGCTTTGATATGTCTTTTTCTTTTGATGTAACACTGGACGAAGACAGCTTATGAGAGGTTGATGTGTGTGAATGTGTAGATCCTGTTGGAGAATACTTTGAAGAAGAACTCTTTTCAGAAGCAGGCGAGAAGGATCTGGATGTCTTCTGAGAACTGGAGTTCTTTGATGGTGACTTTGTCATAACTTTCTGTGACAGTGGAGACAGTTTCGAAACAACTGGTGACGACCATGCGCTCAGCACAGCCTCGTCTAACTCTGAATCAGAACTTGATTCACTACTTTCACTTTGGTCTATATTTCTCTCAACACCCTCAATAATGGCCTTCACAAAATCTTCGTCCTCATCTTCAGATGACTCATCATCAGAAGAGGAAAACAAATCCTCCACTTTCGGTTTCTTTTTAGGTGGCGCTGTTTCAGGGGTGGACAAACTTGGTCTCTTTGAAGAATCCGGTACCTTACTCGAGGATTTCGTACTCTCGACCTTTTTATCACCTTTCTGAGAACTACTTTTACTTGACGATGATATTTTTTCTTCTTTGTTCTCCTTTCTTACATGACTGTTCTCCAACTTTTTACCTTTGCTTGGATCAAATTTCTGTTCCATCTTTCGACTGTCTTGTTTAATTTCCTTTCTAACACTGTCCGTTGATGTTTTTGATCCATGCTTGTCTTTTTTCTCAGAGCTGTGAGATTTCTGAGCAAGGGGATTGGGTGAATCTGTCACAGAACTTAAGTTCTTGTGCTTAAAAACCTCTTTCTTTCCATCTCTGTCCTTATGTTCACGTTTCAGTTTCTCTTTGTCTCGCTCTCTGGGATCCTTTTCCTGCGAATCGACCTCGCGTCTGTGGTGATCCTTGTGCGAATCTTTGGATGCCTTACTTCCTTCTCTTTCTTTAGAGTGCTTAGTTTTCTCACTTGACCTATGTTTGTCTTTGACCTTGACCTCTGGAGGAGAAGACACAGATGAAGGCCTTTTAGGCTTTTTCAATACAGCCCCTTCATGACTTGAGGGTTCCAATGAACGTTTATGTTGACTAGAATCCTTCGGTGATCTCTTTTCCTTTCTTTCCTCACTACCTACAGAGTCTTTCGAGTTGGTGGATGATGTACTGTGAGGTACAATGGGTTTTGATGATGATTTTGCACTTGAACTTGATTTGTCTTTGCTTGGTTTTTCCTTTAAAAGAAATTAAACCTTGATATCAAACAGGAATGAAAACAGGGTTGGCAAAAAAGCGGTCAATGTACTAGTATTGGACCGGGTCAGTTGGTCATACTGGTTAAAACGGTCCCCACATGGTCAATACGGTCATTAACTGGCGATAGTGGTCAACTTGAAGAATTTAATGGTCAATTATTATATATATATGAGCTTATTTTTAATTTGTTAAAGCAGTTCATCTACTGTTGAGTGTATTATTTACTGTAATTTAAACATTGACTTCAGTACACTTACATGAAAAGAAATTAAATAATGCCTACAAGATTTGATAAGTTCAAAATGCGGGAAACTCATGCTCACCATGTGAAAATCAACAAACTGTTTAAACTTTTGTGCATAGACAAAGAGAGTCAGCGGGTCGACGTTCCCATAGTCTCTCCATACAGTCATACTACTGAAGGTGTCTAATGCATCAATTGTGTGTGGTGTGATGTTTTTCATACAAATAACAGACACACTGCCATCCACAGGTTAGACCCTAGGGTAATGTAATTACAACACTGTGTCATATTAACCTGTCCAAGTAATACTGCACTATGTCTTTGCAACACAAATTGTTTAATCCAACCCAGTTATATTTATTTACTAGATCAACAGTGCTCAGCTGAATCGTATGTCGTATTTTGGTCCAGGTATAAGCAGAAATTATTTTGTCTCTCATTGCAAACTAATGCTCACCTGTAACCTTTTAAGTATACATGTACATGGATATAGTAGTAAAGATATGTCAACCACAGTAGTGCAATTATACTATAAACATGCAAGAATTTGGCCATCTGAAAAAGTGCTATAGTACTATTCAGTATTGCAAACAGTTGCCGATCTTACTAAAAAAAGTTAAAATAGGGTGATATGTCCAGCTTAGAAATGAGCGCTCTAAAAAGGTCAGAAGTCATTACCGGGGTATAACAATAAATGACATTTCAGTATAATTATTTAAAAACATTAATTGGATCTATGAATAGCAATGCTTTGTAATAAAGTCTGAAGTGATAAACTATTAATTAATACTTCTCATTTTTGCATGAAATGTATTAAAATATCGGAACCAACAGGCAACACTATTAAATTCTCAAATTACCAGTAATTGACCACATTGACCATTTTGGAGAGTATGTGACGCGGAGACGGTATATAACCGGTTAAACCGCTCGTATAAAAACCCGGGGGTGGTTTTAACCGCCCAACCCTGAATGAAAACAAACCATGCATACATTCAATACATTTAAATACAGTTGAATTTCAGTATCTCGATCACTGGTATCTCGAATACCATGGCTATGTCAAAGTGATTTGGAAGTCCCAGCCACCTATTTTCTGAGTATTTTTTCCCTAGATATCTGAATCCACAGATATCTATAAGTTTTTTCTTGGTCCTATCAAGTTCGAGATAACAAGATTTAACAGTATATATACATGTACTGCTTTTATGACATTCAGTATCAGAATCACTCCTGTAATACTTTCACGAAATTGTTGTTTCATTTCCTTGGTCAAAGAAAGAATTCTGCAATATTCTGGTTTTTATATATTTTACCTATATATTCAATAATAATCTACAATGTTATCTCACCTTGCTTGTGTAACTTGACTTGGGTCTCTTGCTGCCATCTAGACTTATTGGAGCATCAAAGATCTCCACAAACTCACTTTGTCCCATAGGTTCCCCTGTCGGCCCCACCAGAACCTGTCAAATCAAAATCAGGGGTGAAATGCAGTCAACAACACTCAGCTGTAGACCGTGTCTAAAGAAGCCAAACAACCAGCATAAATAGCCTTATATATTGACTGATAAACACCAAAGTATGAAAATAATTCTATTTTTCAATTGTCAAGATGCCACTCCAACAGTCCTTTCTACCTGGCGTCTGGTAACTATTTATTAATCAGGTGATAATATCACAACCAATGCTGATGGTCTATCAGATAATGAAAAACAGAAGGCTTGGCTAAGCCGCTTGTAAACCTGTGTGAAGTCTAGCAGCTTGTCAAAGACAGAGAAAAACCTACAAGCAACGGTGAAGTAATTATATACCTAAACTGGTCCCCCGTTGCTTGGTGCAATACACAAACAACAGGTAAGGGGTATTTTGGTTTTCACAAATGAGCCGATTTCATTGGTCAATTGACTTTTATGTTGCACTGCAGATATGCCATTGTTGCGTAATTGTTGCGTCCACGAAGCTCGCGCTTCTTACTTTACTGTGTCCGTAACGTAGTGTAGTAGATTGTGACGTCATTGTCTAGCGTCGTTGTTGTTTTGAAATGAACTCTCGCATTAGACGTGAAATAACGATACAGCCCGAATCCTGGCTGTCAAAAATTGGCGCTTACCTGTTGTACTTGAGCAATCGACTGGTACCCCGAGAGAAGCGATAGCACAACAGGGTACCAGTTTATTATATACCCATACAAGTTAACTGTCTGACAGCAAGTATACACCTAGTTTATTTTAACATTTATAGAGATTTCCTACACATATCGATAATGACATCATGTCTAGTGAGACATGTATCCATTTATTCATAAATGATTCCATAACCATATATCATTGATGCGAGTTTTACAACTGTACAACATGTACCCATGTTGTGACCAGACAGCAACAGTGTCAAAACTATCTACTAAAAATTCTTGGAATAATCAAAATTAAGCCACCTACTAAAAAAATTCTCGAATTAAAATTAATCTTTCTACTACAACGAGACAGCTAGGATTTCTACAAATACTACAAGTCTACTCTTCCATTCATCTTTTAAAATGCAACAAAGATTTGTCAACTACTGCTAAGCACTATCACAATCAAAGAAATCATCAGTATAATTATATAATGAAACAGTTCCAGTATAAATTTACACTCTTTAAATAAAAATAACTCACTAAGGAATGTAAAATAAAGCTGAAGCATTTGTCAAGTCTCACCGTGATACAGAAAGTCATGTTTTGATTGTCCCTACAAATAACATTATGGGACGTTTCCTGTCCAGGTTGTACTCATTTACGCAACAAAATACATTAACCCAAGGAAGCATGTGTATTGCACTAACTGGAATGTTTTACAAGTGTCGTAATGCATAGGATTGTCAAATATAGTGTGTGTGTTTGTTAGTGTGTGATACAAGGTATCGTTGTCACACGCTTTTGGAATATTATACCTGCATAATTTAAAGAATAAGGACTGGTGAGATTTTGACTGTGCTGATCAATACTGTTGGACTTTATTAAATTTCATGCTGTGAAATTTAGGGACTTCAATACACACTTCAGCATACTGAACAACTTATAAATTCAACCAAGTACTACTACTAGTACATGCACAAACAATCACAATGGATGCTATTATGCATGTCTTGCATAACAATGAACATCGCTATAGAGGGCCCGATAATGTCTACCGGTACGCAGATTATCAAGCTATTGATTCAGCTTTCTCAGAAACATATCATGAAACATTAAACTATAGATCTCTAAACTTTTGACTTCAGCATCATTTAAATATTGATCCATTTTACCAAATGTAATTTATATCTGTTCAGTTACGTAAATACTAGCCTAGGTAAAAACATGGTTGTTATGAATCTTTGAAGGAGTGTTTGCCATTTACCAGACCTATATTTTTATTTCTCTTTCACATGTTTTTCATCATGAATTTATGTTCAGAGAGAACAAAATCAATTATTATGAGAGCTTGGATAACTCTGCAGCAGGTGGAAGACACAGCAATCCTGAGGTGTTATTTCCTTAAAATTCACCACTGCCAATAGTTTACACCCTCAACTGATATTTTCTATATATTTATGGTTTGCAGAAATTTCCATTCAGCATTTATGTGAAAAATAACACACAAATATGAAATTTGTTTGGAAATTCTACTCCCTCTAACTCAAATGTCATATCTGGTTTAATCTGTTTACACTTTTGCTGTACTTTAAAGCTTCATTAACACAATCTACTGGGACTAATTAACAATCTTTATTATTCTGGAGTTGTGTTGTCAGAGTGATTGTTGTATGAATACTTTTCTTTTCTTTATTTTCCCCATGATTTTTCAGTTGCCAGCCTTAACAATCTTACAATGAGTGATCTGTTTGAAAAAATAGTATTAACGTCTGAATTTTGTAAAGGAATACTGTGGAATCATCATTCGTTCGGGGGACCAATGTTCGTGGATTTCGTGGGTCACCCTTACCCACGAATTTACGTCCCCACAACATGTTTTATTTTTTCCTTTTAATCTTTATAAATATTAAGCCATTCGCATTATTTATCAGTTACCCACGAAATTACCTCCCCACTAACCAGCAAAATGTTGGTTACCAGAACAATGCCCCCACAAATTAAAATTATCCACAGTACACACTGTATTAGGTCATCCCTGTTTCAGGTGAGATCATTACACAAAAAGATTTGGGGGGGGGGGGGGGGGGGGAGAGAGAGAGAGAAGAAGAAGATGGGGGATAATCTCCCACTAAATGGCGAGCTGGAAACTATGATCTGACTGATCTATAATTCCATTCACCATTTGTATTAATTAACAAAGTAAATTTCTTTGCACATTTCTACATACCCCACCAGCTTTAAGGAGTTTCTTCTTGAATTCATCCGTTGGATTTTGGAAGGTGAGCTTTTCACAGCGGATGTGGTTCACTGGGGGGCAGTCCTCAAGCTTCAGAAAGAGGTCATATTTAAAGCGAATCTTCTTGGGATCTTCTTTGTTCTTGAAGTAAATATCAATGGGCAGCTCAAAACCAGCATAGCCCTGTTCCTGAACTGCATAAGGGGGTTCTGTCAGTACTGAAATAAAAAAAAAAGAAAAGAAATTTATTCACATACTTCTTATCAAAAACTTTCTTTTCTATGACAACAACAAGTAATCAGAAATGAATTTGAAATGTTGACAGTACTTTTAAAGTACTGACACAAAGCCTCTTTTTGATTTGTATGATAATCAGTAGCATACTAAAATGCAAACTACAACATTATATACGTTCATTCACTCCCTGATTACTCATTCATCAAGTTAGACCATTTTATTTTCAAAATAATGATGACATTGTAATCAAGAAAATTAACATGCAAAAAACAAGCACTCCTGTATTGTCAGATCACTGACTCATCCTTAGTGACTACAAGTAGTCTTCCACGGGATTCAAGTTCTCCTTTTTGTAAACTTTCCTTTTTATTCATTCACACCTTATACCAAGCACAAGATTAATTTATATCTACCTGAAGTCCTGCCTTTATGAAATATCAAAATTGATGGTCTATTAATTGGTCTGTTAATTGGTCTGTTAATTCTATTTTCATTTAAGAATTCAACGTGACATTAAAATTCTCAATGGAGAATAACACTACTCCGAACCCTTCCCTCTACTCTGCACCCACACGTGGATCGTTATACAATCATGTAACAGTTCAATTACTTATGCAACTAGGCCAATGCCAGTATACCAATTATGGTAACAAGACCCAGGTTGTTCAAAGTCTGTGTGGGTGAAAAAGAATAGGAACCTGATAAAACTACATTCTTCCTTTTTTGGAATACAGGGTCTATTGATAACGAGAAGTTATGTGCACTGATACACAGACGCCAACTGGAAAACAATTTATTTTGAAGGAGTACATGCAATTCGCTAGAATTTAAGAGATACAGTCCATATACAGATGCAATTCAAGGATAATAAATCTAATCAAAACTAATTTAACTGATTCACTACATCCTTCCTCCTTTGCGGGGACACATCCAAAACTGGGTATAGACAGAAAGTGTAAAATTAATGGGTGTCATCCTCATCCCATCTTTTACATCTTGACCCCACATCATCAATGACAATTCTCATTTCAAATACTTGCCATATTTGTTCAAATAAATTTAGCTTCATAACTACTAAAGTAATAACATACACTTCTTTTAAATTGACAGAGAGTCTGAGAACGTGATCAGTCATTTACATGTGTGCTCTTCTTAAAAACTAAATGTAAACTTAGTTTGATGTGGGTATAACTATAATTAAATTCATTGCAGGTTGTTATGGAACTTGTCTGTTGCTAAGGAAAACAATGGAGTATATAACAGATCAGCCTGATCAGATGAACTTTAGATTTACTTGCAGATTAATATCAATATAACAAAGTGTAACACTAAAACACTAACTGGACTGTTACTTGGACAAAATGGCTAATGCTATCTGGTTATATTTGTTGTATTGCTGGGCAGCCACATCACTGTGTTCTCAGGTAATTTTATTTCACTTAAGCTTTATATCAGTGACATCCTCATTCCTGACATGCCATATGACTATTTATACTCACCTATAAGTCGGTTGTATTTTTAAAGTTTTAATATTTTGGAAGTATTTGCCAATGACCAACTTATAAGTCAGTGCATCTTTTGCCAGAACAATGCTTTTAATGTTTTAACCTCTGTTTCAAACAAGCTTTTAAGAAATTATGGCAATATATAATTTTTTTTCATAACAAATCAATTTCATACCAATACTATAATGTATTTGTATGTGGTTAAATATTAGTTCAGGATATGACATCAATATTTAAATTTTTATTCTCCAACAAACCAAACATCTACATGTATCAAAACATTTGTTTCGCCCATGTATTTGTTTTAGAGTTACATCCCTTGGCTGATATAATACATGTATTTGTTTTAGAGTTACATCCCTTGGCTGATATAATACCGGTACATGTATTTTGAACACTAATCTTAAGGTGGAATGATACACCAGAGAAATTTGACGTGGGTGAAAAGTAGAGGATATATGATATTAACAATATTTTGAAAATAAAAAAAATTCAAAATTACTCTATTTCGTCAAAAAAAATTGGCAATTTTAGTAGAAAGCAATTTGGAAAAAAATTAAAACCCCTGCTGGAATCGAACCTGCAACCTGCAGTACTCTCAGAATTCAACGTGCTAACTTTACTGAGCTACTCAGCTAGGCATTTAATTAATCCATATTTAACTTTGAATATAGTTCTCATGAGTATGAACACCAAGATTACATATTATGGTTTTAGTGTTTATAACAGTTTTCGTTAATTGCTTTGATTTATGAATAACAAGTAAAAAGCTTAAAAAGTTACTTGTCCGATTGGACAAGTGTATTTAGAGTTGACTTGTCCGATCACAAAATGAACTGGACACAGACAATCGGACAAACGTTAATGTTGAGCCCTGTACGATCAATAAAGCAAAGCTGTAGCTTCAAAGAAAATGTGGGTGTTTTTTCATTTTTGTTGTGTATTGTTTTACCAACATTACAATTCATTGTTGAACACATTTTGCCATACCTCTCTCTTTGGATTATGAAAACTGGCATGCAGATTAAAGACGACTTTTCTCTATAAAGTAGGAGATGTTGCAGTTCTCTGGTCCCCGAACGACACTGTCCAGTCGTGTGGTGACCCTTCAGGCTGGGAATTTTCTTCACTGCGGCCTCTATTCCAAGCTCTATCTTTACTTGTACTGCACAGTTCTGAATAATCAATGCACTGGTCAAACAGCAACCCTCAGTAAAAAGAAATCGTAAAATGATCTTACCTGGCGCTAGTATTACTGTACAATAGGGTGCGTATCGGATGAAAATTTCGTATCGCGATATTTCAAATGTACTGCGATATGTATTGCAATATTTTCAAAGTAGAAAATCAAACGACCTTTTCTCTTATTTCATTTGACTATGAGATTGATTTTTATGTAGAATATATGAAAAATAAGAAACAAGACTTGGTTGCTTAACTCCATTGCTTTATTGAAGTAGAAAAACTATTCTTAGTGTTTAGAACAATCACAGAAATGTTTCATCCATATTAAACGTAACATTTAATGGAGCAATCTCAAGCTGAACATACATCCCTAGCCTGAACATCATCGCCGATATACCGGTATTGAAAAAACGTATTGCGATACGATTATTTTTATTAATTAATGAATCGCAATATATCGGAATACCTGGTATTATCGCACAGCCCTACTGTACAAATTATAATACAGACCTGGAATTTTCAACACATTTACTTTCATGACTGCAAATGTACTCACAATGTTGGTAAAAAGTATAATACTTTAAAAATATCAAACATGAGGCAAACAAAGGTCATGAGTATCATAGATCATACAGGGAGTCTCATATTTTCATTTAATCCTCACTATATGGATTATTTGTGTACAATACATGTTTATAATCTTAACGATTATGCATGCATACCATTCCTATCCAATTACAGAAGAAAAAAAGGAAAGTTTGAAGTTAATAAATCATTTTGACATTCCCCATCTCTCAATATTTTTAATTTTTTTTTTTTATTTTTTCAACATATTTTAAAAGTACATCTAATCAATATATAGAATACCAGAAATGTTTAATTCTTTTTAGAGAGAGAGAAAAAAAAAAGAGAGACCAGAGAGAGAGCTATGAAAAGATTTCAAGTATTTGGTTTCATCTGTTCAAAAGGGCAACAAAATTTTCTGCATCAATATTGGGGATGATAGGGATTTCAAAGAAGATTTACAGTGAAAAGTTGAAGCAGGTGAAAAATTTCAATAACCCATTTTAATTGCACCATTGAAGCAAAGTTCAGGCAAGATTTCTTGAATCACTTTGTGTGACGCTGGTCCGAGATTCTGAGGTGGGTTAATTAGCCGATTTCGCTGATGAGGTTTTCCTTGTAAACAAACTGATTTAGAAAAATTAAGCCAGACTGTATTTTCTTAACATACAGTAATGCATTACACTGGGGGGATTTCAAAATGGAGACAAAAACACTTGGACATGCATTATCATGATCACATTGTTGTTTACTGAAAATAACTTACACTGAGGATGATTCCAGTTTCTGTTTGCATTTGGTAACTTATTCAAACTATTTTCTGACTTCAAATTGGGAAAATTGGCTTCAATTGGGGTGGGG
>CAJDSM010051248.1:0-11429 GCA_903981925.1 Ostrea lurida | reverse complement strand
ATACGTCAAATTCAAGTTAAAATAATTTACACTTATCATTAAAATTTACCATTAATTACCAGTTACTCTAGTAAACCTTCACTTATATGTATTTATATAATATAAATATAGGGGGTAAACATCTACATTTTTCTGTATTTTATAGGAGACATGAAAATAACTGGAAGCTTGATTTAATTCTGTATAACTAGCTTTGCAGACAATGCCCAGTGTACAAATTACCCCTATGCATTTAGCTAAGACATTATTTTTCAAAATGTCCACTGTGTATAGCCTAATCTATAAACACTCGTCCCATTCCAGTGACACAACCTCAGAGACACGGTATGAATGTTAGATCAGTATAAATATTAGTCTCTGTCGAGACTGAGTTATGTACCTTTGAGGACTTGGCCGTACAGGAAACTACTGTATGTCTTTCGCCTGTTTCGCTTTATTTGATTGCAATTGTGGGACCATTTTCCGACACCTGTGACGCTTGATCAACCACTGTTCTTATAGCAAATTAAATACAAAACTATATAATCATTACATGACATTCTGTTAAAAAATAGGCAATGTCATGACATCCACTGATTCAGACTCTCTGGAGACAGTTTTAGTGTGTGCTTCATAGGTTGCTATTCAGTCTACATTAGATGTGGCACCAACTTACCCTCAAACTATGACATTTTGTATACTACCTACTTCCAAAAACTTCTAGAAACAAGATATTTGCAATAATGAGATCTAATAAATACCAGTAGTGAACTTTAATTCAAATATAACCTATAGAAATTATCCCCGTTACATACAAAGGATAATGTCTCAAGAAGATTTATATTAACGTCTTCAAGCTGTAAATATCCTGATATTTCTAAGTAGGGAGATTCTATTATTGTCTCATCACTACAGGTTTTAGTCAGAAAGAGATTGAGTGCCACCAGTCTTCTCAGGAAGATCGCTAAGAGTCATTTTGCGATCCCGAGGTGGACATAAGCCTCATAAGGTTAGAGCGCATCACTCTGACAAACACAGAAAAAGGAATTAATTTTTCCAGTGTCCATACACAAGGTACAAAGAATCTGATTTTCCACCGCATTTTGAGAAAGAAATCACTTATATTGGCGCCTTTATATAGCCTTATGTATCAATAGAGTTGACGATCGCAATAAGAGACAATTTTGCTTTATCAATTACTTATTTAGCTAGCCAGTAGGGTATGCTCGGTAGTGATCATTCGTATTGTAACTAATAGACCGGATGTCTCGAACTATCGCTGGAGAGTCGGGTATTAAGATGAGACAACAACCCACGGTAAACGATAGGGCTTATGCGATAGATGTTGAGCCGGTACATTATCAGACTGTCCAGTGTGTTACAAGATGATTTTCTTATCCAGCAAGAGCTAACAGAGCACAAACTTTATCATCGGAGCAGGCGGAGTGTGACAAGCGCACGAAAGGAGAGACGTCTGTCACTCCGCTTTCCTACCATATGTCGTGTATTTGTTTTTGTTTTTGAATATTTTTCCGCGTTCCTCTAATACTTATCGGGACAGATGATTAATTACCACTATCTATTTAAGATAAGGCTATTAAGTAAGTGTCATGGCAGCTCGATAATCAACCCAAAAACATTAAAATCTTTACAGCACACTTAAACTTTTCAGTTTACCCATACTTAGACATCTTTGCCCTAAATCGTACGGACCTAATTGTGCTAGATCAGTGGTAAGGGCTATAACATGTATTTTGACTTTCTTTCCGGTGGTTTGTCATATAGGAAGTCTCCTGGCAGGATTCTGTTTGAGAATCGCCTCCTTCCACCTCGGGATCGCCATACAGACTTCCTCCTTGGTACATTGTATGG
Organism: Ostrea lurida; assembly: GCA_903981925.1. Lineage (NCBI taxonomy): Eukaryota > Metazoa > Mollusca > Bivalvia > Ostreida > Ostreidae > Ostrea > Ostrea lurida. The sequence goes on along the minus strand of CAJDSM010051248.1, from coordinate 9,578 downwards.
CCAACTTATTGGACACAAAAGAGAGTTGGATAATGCTAAGGTTGAGGAAACCAGCCCATTATGAAAGATCAGTCTTGAGAAGACGTTGATTCAATGGTTAGTCCATTTGTATGCCACGTATATCTACTGTATTGATCGACTTGTATATATAATTATATATTATTCAATCGAACTTAAATTGAAGTTTATATCAAAGTGCTTTTTTTAATAGATAATGGCTCAGTAGTAACAACAACTGAGCACATTCAAAGGCAGAGAAGCAGTGAGTAATACATGCTCTATTTACAAACAAATGATAATTGTATGTCGTTTAGTTATTTGGATATTGTAGTTGCATAAGGAAAAGTGGTTGAAGAAGGCGACGGGGGGAAAATATGTCCACAATAGGCATTTAAGGTCATTAAAGCGCAAAGGCAAACGTAAGACACTACGGTTTCTGTGGGCCAAGTATACCTCAAGCGTAATAATACAAGTCGGTCACAGTACCAGCGTAACATACGTAATTCAGTACCGTCGTCTCGAAGGTTGTGTCACTGGAATGGGACCGGAAGGATGTTTATAGGATTAGGGACCTGGAAAGCTCACAGCGATGTAGGTACAGTTTTAAAATCAATGTTACTTAGCTTAAATATGCAAGTAGCTGGTAATTGTGAGACACTGGGTATTCGTCTTGTCAAAGCTAGTTATACCGAATTATATCAGTTCCAGTTATTTTCATCTTTAATAATACAGAAAAATGTAGATGTTGCTAGCCGCGTAATTTTATATTATAATATAATGTACCTATAAGTGAAGGTTTATCTGAGAGTAACTGCGGTAATTTAATGTAAACTTCTACAACGATAAGTGTAAATTATATTTCACTTGAATTTGTACGTAATTTTGTTAACAATCGTGCCTGCGAATATGACATTCGGATTTAAATCTATTGACTAGGCCTGTTGCTACACAATATTAGACAGCTATATCAAGACTTAAGTAAATTGACCGTATTGACCAGGTTCGGTGCCAGTAAATACATAATCGGTTTGACGTTAGTGAGATCAGGACTGTGTTTGACGGGAAACCATATGTATAATCCATCGCATTGAATGTACCCCAACATATCGCAATAACGAGTTCAGGAGGCGCTGACATATGATATTATGGACCGTCTGCAGTCAGTCCCGTCACAGTCCAGTAACCAGCTCCAGTCTGTTTTCTTAGTCCGCGCAACCCTCCTCCTGAGCTACAGATTCTGTGAAACTTTGTAAGTTTGTAGCACCCACGCACCCAATGCCTAGAATGATGCCATAAGTACTGCAGGAAATATCTGATTCATTCAATTTTATTCGGGAATTATGGTCCCGTTTGACTAGAATAGAATAGAGACAAGATATAAACAGTTTGTTCAGCGCAACTCTCTGAAACTCGCTAGAACAGATTAATCGGAAACTTTGTAAAAGTAAGAAACGAACATTAACTGTGTAGAAATTTTTCCGGTTTTGGAGCTGCAATCCATACATCTTAAATCCGAGATCATATTCATTTTTGCGTGGAAATTACACCTTTTGAACTAGAATGTTGGCGTCACATAATAAATATACATATATCGGCACAGTTATTGGACATGCGGACGGCCTCGAAACCGCTAACAGATAGTTGGCTGTCCGGAAGACTTTAGTATTGAGGAAACAACTCAAGAAGATGTTCGTAGATGCGCATTTAATCACAGGAATTTTCCGATTCATTTTTTCGGTGGAAAATTATCCCTTTTTGAACTTAGAAATTTGGCTCACCATATTAATCCATTTATACGTAGTATAAGAGGTGTATATGTCAGCGATGAATAACTCGCTCACTGCTAAACCGCTGAGGACGATAAGTATTGCTGGGGTGCCCAATTATCTTTGGAGTGAGCCACACAAGCATAGGACAATCTAAAGCTAGTTCTAAGCATGTTGATAGTTTGGCGGGTTATAAGAACATCCAAGGAGGCCAGCGGCATAATATTATTCTGCTGCAATATTTGTTTTCGTATGGTATTTTATTTTTTTTGTTCTGTCGTAAGCAACTGGATCATTTTATGGCACCAAAATCTTTGACACTTGGTAAGTTCACCCATCGCTATTGTAGAAACTTTGGTACCATGGCGTAGCAGGAAATAGCGAAGGATCAAAGACAATATCTTATTGTTGATGTAATCTTTGGGTCTTTAATATCAAGGAAAATTAGATTAATCTCGCATGTGAGTCGGGGCACTTGTTTCCCACTTTTTAGAAAAATTCCTAACTATAATTACTACTTAATCAATTTAATGTTTTGGTTTCTTGTATTATATTAATAACCTGAATACGATGCAATTGAAAGGTGAATTCTGTCAATCGAAGTGTTTTGAATCACATATAACCCTTTCTCATACCAGTTCTCATCGGACTTTATGGTTCTTACAAGATATCTAATATTTACAGGAATGCAATAAAATACTAAAGTTGCAAAATCTTGTTATATGAGCACAAATTATTTGTAGCTGGTATAGTTTCTGCACACTGTTGCGGGAAAAGTTATTTGGTGTCTGATGTACGTTGGCTCCTAACCTAAGTGATTTTTATTCTCTATTTCATAGAAATATTATATATGACATATGTCTTACTAGAGTTAGCATTGTTGATATCTGTATTCTTGTTGAGTCGTAAGTGATTTGCTCCCGAAACGGGGATTTTTATATCTGTTGTACATTCGTGAATTATTACAGTTAAATTTAACCTTGGACAATGGCGATGGGTACAACACGACTGTATCGTAGATGCTATGAAATATTCGTACGCAGTAGGTAGCTGCAGGATCGGCCTTCTAGCGAAAGTGAGGAAGAGAAATTCTATCTGCGAAGTTGGTCAAGCATGCGAAATAAAGATGTATATGCTCAGCAAGGAGTCAGAGTCTGCCCATTTTGTCTGATTGAATTGCTCAATTCTGTCGATGTGCTATGCTGACTTTACGATCAAATAAGACGAGACGTATATCGTAAAAAGACACAATACTGGAAGTAGGTGGCGACACTATTGACGACTTAAAGACCTATAATGCCTCTAAAATATAGTTACACACGTCGTCTTCTAGCATTCTGAGACGGCGTAAAGCAAAACATAATAATATACCGTGACATGCATACTAACAGAAAACTTCACATATCTACATGTGAATACCGTGGCTTTGATTATTCGAAGGAAAGACGATCGTGTGTTCCACGACATAACAAGAGAGTTCAGCAAAAGGTCCTACACATATACTAGGCGAATAACAGACACACGGTGATAACTTCAAATGCCAAGAGGGCTGTGATAATCGAATGTGCATGTGTAGAGAAGAGTCATGTTAGAGTTACGTGTAAAGACAAAATATAAATGGTTCAGGCCAACAGACTGAGCAGCATGTTCTCATTCATGACCAAATAACCTTTGGTTAATAAGGAAGAAGAAATGCTAACAGAGCAGAACCCAGATCCGGGATAGAACCTGGTCTGGTCGTGCATTTTCTCCTTCCTTTTACAGTTGTTGGTGCACAATGGTGCGAGTGCTGAGCTTGGAGGAGCACACTCACTGGATGCGCGTGAGAGCCCTCGCCAAGGGGCATAAGAATCTGGTTGTGTGTCATTCAGAAGGGAAGACTGAACGAGATGTGAAGAAGGAAGGCAGATGATAGACCGGGCAGGGTTGGCAACTTATTGACGTCTTGGTCCGGTGGCCGCGTATGCTCCCAGTATGGTAGAAGTTACCTGTGCAGATTCAGAGGGTGGCTTGGCTTACGAGATCTGTGGTCTCGGATCGTTGATTTAGATCCTACAGGTCTTACCTGTTACAATTTGGTGCCTATGAAACCGTGGAAATGCAGCGTAGCAAAGTTTCCTGGGCCCTTACAGCCCGGAGGCTAACAGAATATGGGCATAGTGATCGTTGAGAAGTGACGAAGACAAGACCGTGTTAATAGAAGGGAGGAGGAGAATTCGTGTGTAGACTCCGACCGGAGGTGCACCGCGGAATAACAGTGCAAATTGATTAGGATCAAGAGGCACTACCAGCCACCTGGAGATTCAGCGGAAGGGAGGCTCCCAAACAGATTCTGGTGTACAAATCATCGCCGGATAGCAGAAGAATTGATCAAAGTCTAAAATTGTGGTTCGCAGCAAAATATTCATATGACGGGTAAAACTATAATAATTAATAATCGGTGTATGCATAATGAACCTGACTTTGTAGGTGTTCCGAGTATTTATCATGAAGAGCTAAAAAAATGAGTGAGTTGGTATTTGTAGAGTTTATCGTGAAGAAATAGTGAAGTATGTATATAAGATCCACTCACTATTTCCTCTGCTGAAGTACGCTGTCGTAGGCTGTTCAACAAATCATATAATCTGGAGGACCGTCGTTTAGACTACAGCGTCCGCTGGGTATTACAAAACCAAACATGGAATACGCCGTACGTACTAGCAAGTTTGTGAGCATTCGCACCTTTGGAAGAATGAAGGGGAAAAAGTGCAGGGGTGTTACAAAAAGAGCCCCTAGCGCAATCTGATTATTCGCTTTGAGTTTTTGTTCTTTAAAAGGTGATGCTCCTGGTAATTGGGGTTCCTAGAATAAATCGAAACTGAACAATTCCCAGCTATCTTGCGAGTTTGGAAAGGAAAATTGTTTAGAGCAGCTTAATACGTCTCCCTTTATCTCGAATATAGATATATTTTTCATGAAAAATTGTTAGTGTCGCCGCGGCTCTTCTCACAAAGTTCATGTTGGGATAATTGTAAACTTAACCTAAGCCACTCTTCTTCTATCAAGCAGATGCTTGATGAAGTAAACTAGGTTATCGTACTATTCTTCTGGATCTCTTCATCACCCTCATAGTAGGTGTGAAGCTATTACAATAAGGTGAACTCATTTTGCTTGCCCAGACGTTAGCAAACACATTAAACATTATGAATTTTAGGAAGTGTAACTGTTAATCCAATCTATACTGTGTCTTGGCTCATACACTGTGCAGACTAAACTAGAGTGATATAACAGAGATCGTTGCTACAATCCAGTATTGCATGGACAGACATATCTGTTCGGACAGGCTTGTGATGGAGACAACGTGTTCTGTATATTTGGTACACGTGTGATTTGTCCAAGATGAACATCCGTTACCGGCTGTTAATGATCGGTGTGTAGTTTACATAGTTGAAACGTATGTACATTGTCACGGTTAGTCAGCGTCAGTTCTGTAGATCTTTCCTTGCTCGTCAGGCGGTAACCTGTTCGTGTGGATGTCCATACCCCCAACATTTCAAAGCTCTGGGCCGCCAATACGCCAAAGCTTTTGCAGCGTCATACTTCAGCATTTCTAAAAATACACAGGAATCCTGATCCATTGACCAAGGATTTGGTTTTAAAAATAAGGTAAGGCATTGTAATAAGGTTGTTGTGTACACAGGGCTATATACAGAAACTGCAGATCTGCAATGATAGCGTAATGAATTGGGTGCCGAAAAGAAACTTTTGCCATTTTCTCTATTCATTCATGAGGCTATGCAATTTCTATGCATTGGTTGATGTCAATTGGGTGGGGAAGAGCAAAACTCAAGAGTCTTAAAATCACTGAAGACAATATAAATTTGTTTCAGGAATCGATGAACCTAATTGAATTCCACTGAAGCCGTGTTAATACTATTGCGAATTCGCACTATGTTTAAGCGAATAAATTAGCGAAGAGATTTTTCACTCCAAATGAAGTAGTTTTGACCATGCCACTTACTACGGATTCGTTGTATATTTGCAGTTTATGGTTAGGTGTTAATTATCAAGGCCTAGGTCTGGAAATATTTCTAAACTATACACTTCACATGATAGTGACTTAGGGATTATTCAAGACATTTCTGCATTTTCAGTTCTATACAAGTAGCAGCAGACTGAGGTTACCTAATCCTATGACGGGCTTCTTTTCTAACGAATCCCAACTCGTTTTCGTAGTGGGTGGACCGTGGAATCTTTGCTCGTAAGCGACGGGTATAGTATTAATGAGACAACAAACAATGCATCGAGCCAGTAACTTGAAATGTTAAGCAGAAGGTTGTGCAGACGAGAATAAGCCTTAGACTCTCATATCACTTCAAGAAAGTGATTCTAGGTCATCGAACGCGCCTGTTTGAAGGAAGAGCTTTTGAATCATGTAGATAAATTTACCAAGTTCACCTTCATATATCTCAATGAGACATAGAACTGTTATGTCGATGTACCATGAGTTATAGTCCAGCCATGAGATTATTTTGCAAGGTGGTCGCCCGCTAACCCTATATCAATTCTTTGCATTATTTCTTTACACTCGATAAGTCTGCACAGTATTTCAGCGCGAATACTAAATTTTCCAATGCGATATCTCCAGAGTCGGACCTTGTATAATTGAGCAATTCATCTTGTGAGCCAAGGCAACATGGGGTTTTCAGATCATGAATGGAATCCGTTTCTGGAGCGGCTAAAGATTCACTCAGGGTAGAACCTGATTGTGTGCGTCTGCATCGCTAACCGCGCCTGTGTCAGTCCTCTGATTTACTTAAATACCTGAAGGGTAATTATCAGTAGCATGATTAATGGCATTATCAGACATGTTTCTCAAACCAAGGGCAAACCATGCATATTTTAGACCAGAACACTAATTACTAATCATCCTTTGGGTAAGGGATCAAGTTTTGTTCAAATGAAGGTCAATGGCGGCCCTTCGCTTCATAAGGAGATTAAGTCACGTATAAAATGCGATAAAGATTAGGGTGTTGTGTCCCACTCTTATCTTAAGAATCTTCTCAGAAGGCGCAACTGGTAGAGGGAGAAAGCTGAAAAGTAAAGCGAAAAGGATCTGATGAAGTGAGAGAGTTAGAAGTGATGGTTCAAGAATGAAGATGGACAAGCAGCCCGGGGGGGTAAGAGTGGAGAGCACCCATTATCTTGAAAAGCAGGGCATCAGAAGTTGTAATTCATATAGAGTTAATGATCATTAGCGATAATAAATCATTTAATAACAAAAAGTAAGACATTCTGCACTCAAGCGCTCGATCAGGGTGCAAGAGAGGGAAGACAACTGAAATTTGAGCATCAGATTGGAAAACTAACTCTCCGATATCTATTGTCGAGATATTATCAATGTAAGTGGATCAAGACGTCAATCTAATCACGCAGATTGACTCATAAAATGCCGAAGCTCATTACAATTACTGATATCCCTCAAAACCACAGGGTCATAGAAAAGCTATCGCATTTGTTAATGATTGGATCTCCTGTATGATAGTGGATGAGCGTCACCAAATGTTTGATATCTGTTATGACAAATCACTAGACCTCAGGGGGGTAAACATAACAGTAGGGAAAGTCATGCCTCTTGCTGTATTATACCAGTAGGGATCAAAATTGATAGATTATATATACTGATATAGATCTCGCAAAAATTCGAAAATTCTTTTTAACAACTTAAATCTATTATGTACCAGGACAACCAGTAGTAATGACTATGTGTATAACCTGGACGCCTAGTAACCTTTCGAGTTAAACTATGCTTGCCCCATGGAGTTTAAAACGAATTTTAGTGTTATGTGTTTGCTGAACATGATGCGAATGAGGGCGCGAAGAGCCTAAATAAATTTCATTTGAATGCGCCTTTTGTCCGTCGCTGGTCCCTGGTTTGATAACCGTTTATTCTGTCCGTTTAACTAGTTGGCTCTCCTATATATGTCATTTACTCGCGACCCTAAATTTTCATAGTAAGTGTTTATCAATGGGATCAAGTTTACTGTATCTGTTTAACATTAAGATGGAGCCACGTTATCTCTAAACGGGACCCAAATTTCAAACACTCCCTAACTTGACAGATTAAATGCATTTACTACTCAATCACTCCTTTGGTGTTAGATAGGGGATTTCAAGTTTTGCGTTGTACAGAAATAGAAGTGAAGGCCCCCTTCACACGCGAAGGAATTGATTTGAAATACTAATGTGCCGAAACTCAACATCTAGATTTTACGAATGGTGTGGCGTTTTTATATGAGAAATCTTCTTTATCTCACGACACATCCATTGGCCTGCTACTGGAAATGCGATGAATTTCGTATACTTAATGTCAACCTCGCTGTAACTGGAGCGCTAGGACTCTAATTGTTCTGAATACAACTGTAACTGACTCCCCGGGGGGTAAGATTTCATAGGGCCCACATGAGTAGGTCGGTGAATAAGAAGCTTTTGTATTACACTATAATGAGAAGTATTCATTAAGGGAAATACTCTTTTACATAAAAACATAAATTGACTGATGATTTGATCATCAAGGAATGACACTAGTCGGACCAGGAAAGGCTGAAAGATTTTGTTAATATGAATTGGAAGTTCGTAGTCGTAATTATAGGGATGATTTCTGCTATCTGTTTCAATCAATTCAGCCCCAAGGCGCATTACGGTGGGCACGAATCGAATCATATATGTGTTTACTGACCACGGGCGTACTGTGTATTTATCTCTCGTTCATGGCCTATGGGGCGAGTCTGTTTAAAATATAGCTTGTGGACGCTTCATTGATTTAGAAGCAAACGAAGCTCCTCGTCAAATTGAATTCATATGTCTTTTCAACATGGATAGGGTAAGTTCAAGTTTCTAAAGAATTTTTGATATCTTAATCATTTCTGTTTGTGTTGGTGTATCATATACACATTTAGAATGGATATACATATTTTTTAATGTCATTGAGTAGTATACTTGTTCCGAGGTTCAGGCATTGCTATGGCAATTCAGATCAATTAAAAAGATGAATTCTTATCACAGTATTCTAGCAAATAACACCAAAAGTCGATAAATAAAGGCCAAATACCTTTATAACATTAAAATTTGACATTGAGGACAGAATGGTCTGTTACAGTATCTGGGATGGTCACTCATAGTCAGAACAAATAATCAAAACGAGACCTAAAACATAATACTATGATAATATATAAAATGTCATTTCTGTATTGGAGCTAGTCAAAGCCAGCAAATCCCACTGCACAAGTGTGTTTTGTAAATACCCACTTTTGAGAAGTATTTTTCATTATGGAAAAACTGATTTCCAAAGAAGGGGAATTATGTACATGTACGTCGAGGATGGTGAATATTCTACATGTACAATGTGTATGGATCCGATTTTTTGGTAGTAATGTTTACAATGGATTTTCAGTTGGCCACGGTCAGAGCGAAGGGATACACAACCACGTGGACGATTTCAGTGAATACACGTCGGTCATATTCCAACACTGCACCGAGGTCAAAGACAAACATCCTGATTTACAGCTCTTCATATTTGGGCATTCTATGGTACCTTTCATTTATATTTATATTTCAAATTTCACTTCATTCTACAGAGAAAAAGCATGACGTTTTGTAGCAAATACAAGGTTCAGGCAAACCATGAACAATAACTGAATTTTGAGCAGGCATATGTAAAGTGCTTGAATTTCAAATGGATGAATTTTCTAAAGTGAGTGCTGAATTTATACAAAAATGCAGACAGATTGAATTTTTTTATCCACGTTGTTGCAATTTTCTGTCAAGTGTTTG
>CAJDSM010051242.1:0-12651 GCA_903981925.1 Ostrea lurida | reverse complement strand
GTGTAAATCTTACCCGTGCCTCATTACTGTCAAAAAAGGGGGAAATTTATGGAAAAATTTCACCAGTGATTTCAAAACAAGACATGAGGACTATTGGCCTCAGCACTCACCAGGGTTAATTTTCTATGGAATTTATTATTGAAAAAGAAATATATCCTTTGTCATATCCATTATCACTCTTAATGCTCTTGAGACATCTTATGTCTGATTTTCTACATTGACTAAAGCTGTACTTATCTCCAATAGTAGTAAGGGATGGAAAACCATTGAAATACTGTTGTAAAAGGTCATTCATATGCTCGCATGGACAATCAAAATATTGAAAAGTAGTCGATATTTTCAAGCAAATATGACATAAAAATGTGTAGAAAACTAATATGAGTTAATTTCCTAAATCAGGAACATAACTAAAACTTGATGGACTGGAACAAAATTTGAACTTGATCTATAACTTGTCACGGTAATTTAAAGCAATGTATCAAATATTAAATGAATACCTACAACCTTGACGAAAAACAATGCGGAAAACTGAGTATCTGAGTTAATTAAAGTGCAAGAGCCATAATTTAGCCAAAAAAATAGCGATAAGGAGAAGGGAATGGGTTTACTGAGAGACAACTTAGCTCTCTGCATTTCTTCTCCCTCTCTACAACTGTGAGTACAAGGAGAAGGGGGTACGTTTACTCCGATAACTGAACCACCTACATTTCTGACTAGCGTATTGCCGTCCGTGTCTGGCATTCTTGGGATCAATATGGGTCTAAGAAGTTCCTTAAAGGCCTTCAAATCTGAGAAGTCCTTCACTAATGTTGTCAGCGCTTTCCCCGAAATCCATTTTGCTGATTTTGCTCTATCCTAAAAAGAGAACAAGTAAAGAGGCATACATTTATATGAAAATAATCCAGTTAATGCATCTGTAGACCTTTTATATTCTGTATATATCAATTACTGAAACTCATGGAAAAAGAATTACTGTAATGAAACCATACACAGTTAAACTTCGATATCTCGAACTTTGATATCTCGAATACCATGGTTATGTCGAACTGATTTTGAGGTTCCAACAACCTATTTTCTTAGCATTTTTACCCTCGATATCTCGAATTCACGAATATCTCGAACTTTTTTCTTGGTCCCATAGAGTTCGAAATAACGAGGTTCGACTATATAAAATCTCCTATGGTTTGCGGTTGGATATGATTATATAATCCAGCGAGTTATGCGTTTTCTATCGCCGAGCCTTAGCGCCAAGACTTGGGGATAGAAAACACACAATTCGTTGGANGGCGCCAAGACTTGGGGATAGAAAACACAATTCGTTGGATATAAATCACATCCAATCACAACCCATGGGAGATCCTATATAGTATATTTATGATATCAAAGTGTAGAAACTGTCTAAAATAAACACATACAATTATCGTGATCAAACTGATCTCTACAATACTTTATACTATTGCCATATCAACTGCCCACTTGTACATCTAACAATCACCAAATATTCTCCGTTTTGAATCTGATAATAACACAGCTGTATATCCTTTAAAGGAGCAGCCTGTTCTATTATGGATATTGATGCTGAAAGATGGGAAGAATCCGCATCATGGATAAATGCCAGTCAATTAATTATTCTTTCTGATGGGATTTCTTTGTCCCTATTATCACATTAAGTGATTTAACCTGATTTAACCATCTTATCATGTGTAACCAACTGGTTGTTTGGGATGGTGGCCAAATGTCAATAACTCATTTAGAAGTTAATTAAACGGGTAGCACAACACAGCAAACAGAAAAACAAATTATTCTTTTTTAAAAAAGAAGATGAAAAAGTTTGAACACTGCATGATCATTCACCAAAAGAACAAAAACTGATCCGTTACTTAACCTTGTCACATTACATGTATGTAGGCACTGAAAAAATATATATCCCTTTTCTTATATATGACATTGTATATATCTAATACAGTAACTGATGAAGAAAAACATGTTGAATAAATCAAAGTAAAAACTTCTCTTCTTGACAATCAAAGCTACAAACAAAAAAATGGTGACAGGTTGCTATTTATGAAGTACTGTTAGCGCTTCGAATTCATGGGAAGTATTCCAGCATGAAGCTGAAATCAGGCCTGGAGGTTATAAAACTTTTCTGAGCACGTTTTCATACTCATGCTCAAACTCGGGTGATCTAAATCTTTATGAAACATTCTTATACTCAAATGAAGTACAATGTCAAGATGTTTTCAGTATGCTTTGCAGTTTGATCCGAGTTGTACTGAAAACAAACATGGCTGTGCATAGATAAATGAATTGGCACAAAGTACGAGTTTGAGTATGAGTACAGAAAAAAGTTTTATAACCTCCAGGTCTGGTGTCATTCCTTTCAAATTCTTATCAAGAGCCTCTGGATCAGAAAAACCATTAACAAAGTTTTCTTAAAGAATGAAGATTCAAAATTGTTCAAATCATGGCCCCAGGGGTAGGAAGGAAATTAATCAAAATAATGCCAAATATGTGTGTATGACTATGTCTCTCTAAATATATAGAAAAATCTTAGTCTACAATATTCATTTTAAAAAACGTACTTTTCAAATTAGTTTAGTTAATGTTTGAATTTGGTGGTGCTTCAATGGATGCATCATTTTCTAAAAGTACATGCAGGGAGACTTCATCGCTGCTTCGTTCATTGATCACTTCACAGTGGCATATACTCCGGATGTTCAAATAAACGACTACAATTTTTGTTTGAAACCCACAAAAGCTTTATTTAATTGCCTGACAATTTTTTTCCCATTTAAATGGTTTTCATATTACTGCTAGACAATTTTCCCCTGATTACAATGGCTTTATTTTAAACACTGAACAAGCCAATCCCTAATGTCAGCCAAACAATAAATCATCTCAGTAAAATCATCAAACATAAGCAATAGATATTCCTGGAAACCACAGGAAGATGTTCAGAGCTTGGGTACAGACGGGATGAAATGGATCATTTGCACGACATCGAAATGAGGTACCTAATCCAACACACGAGACCGGAATACCGATTTACAAAAGGTCTAGCCAAAAATTATTTCAGCAACTTACTTTTTAATAGTGTTGCACTTTTTAAAAGTATAATTTCATAGCAAATTTAAAGATAAGTTGCATCCAATATTTTCACATCTCAGAGCTCCAGATAAGGTGCGTATTTGCGGAATACGCATAACTTTTTACAAAATACGCATTGAATTTCGAAATTTGGCGTATACATACGTATTAAGTATTTCAAATACGCATTGAACAATGAACAATTGCGGAATAAAATAAGTATGATCTACCTAATCATGTAAATCGGTGTCAGTACAAATGTAAGTGATTTTAATGTTAAGCTGCACTTTGAAGATTCTAAGATTGAACGCAAGGACTGATGATTCGGACTTCAATAAAAAAAAAAATTAAACACATTAGATTCTATACAATTACTGGCCTATCTTATTATTGAAATTCTTCCACAATGGAATTACAACATACCAAAAAGCAATATACTCTTTAAACTTTTTGTCAAGAAAAAAATCAGCATTGATTTGAAAATCAGGGAGTAAATACACTTTGTGTCAAAAAATTATCTGGAGCTCTGTATCTTTTACTATTGAATTTGAAAATGAAGGCATTTCTGGCCAACTGGGGGAAAAAAAACAACCCTACTCTGATAGTATGAAGCAATTGGACAAATTTCAAAAGCCAAATATTGAGTGTGAGTAACGAATGGACAAAAATATGGTTTTATGAATGACTAGAAATACAACACTTACAAATGCAACATTATGATATTGTTAAAAATACTTTACATAATTAATTATCAGCTTAATACTTTTATGAGTGCTCATCATTATATCATAAAACCTATTAATGGACACTATAATATTGACGAAATGTATTATAAGAGGAGGAAAAACATTAGAACTCAATTCATGCATCTTAAAGTATCAGGTTCCATACTCTTTTTTTCCTGTGGGCTTTATCTTGATTCCATCTAAATGGGGAAAAAATCAACCATTTTGTGTACATATTTGCAAGCCATGAGTCTGATTTCCTTATTCTCATAAAGTTGACACATATATACAAGCTAGAGCCTTGGTTAACATTCCCAATTATATGTGCCTTAAGCAGCGCCAAGTCAAAAGTATCTCACCGTAAACCTCTAGCAAACTGCCCAGGGTATAAACTATTATATACATATATGATAGTAGAATTTATGTTGCATATTCATGCATTTTGGATTAAAAATCATAAAAATGAACAAACACACACACACACACAAAAAAAAACCACACACACAACAAAAACAGCACCAAGTTTTCCCTTAGTTGGTCATAATTCTTGCCCTGGGGACAAAATGTGACAATTTCAGATGTACATATTGAGTAATCTGACCAGTAGGCACCAAAATGCATATCATTATACATATGTATATTATTAAAATCTAGTGTGCTTATTGCATAGAATAGAATTATTTCTAAGTCAGAGCCTATACAGGGCATAAGGAGCATAACATGCATAAGGAAAGAAAACTAAAAGACAGAGCTAATTATAAAAGGAGACATTTATTGACACATATTGAGATTATATAAGAGGATAGTAATTAGACCCCAAGTGATATTGCCTGTGTTTACAATTTACAACCTTGTAGGTAGTTTCTCTTTATCAATTAAATCAGCAAAAAATTTTCACTTTTGAATGCACAACTCTTCAATAATTTCTCTCTTTATTGACTAAATTTGCTACATTGAATAAAGACTTCCATTACATTTTCTGTACAAGTTTTGCGAAGGGCTGGGTACGGTAAGCAAGCACGTCGACCCTGTACATATGTCAAAAATCAGTTATGTTACCTTATATTTTTTTGGTCAAAAATTTTTTTTTTCAAGACCTCCTGTGTATGGAAATGATTTTTGTTTTGGAAAATGCACGTGCATATTGTAAATATCGAGTCCAAAACCGGAGCAATTATCCGGATTTTCATAAAATTTTCTGTTTTTGACATAATTTTGACAAAAAATGTTAAAATAAACTTGGCCACACCTTTGTATTAAATTTTACTTGCGAAATTTGGAATCTACACTAAAAGATGATATATCCATGAAAGTTTGGTATACATACATCATTACATGGTTGTGGCCAAATAGAAAACTTTATCTATACATGTAGCAAAAACAGTAAATTTCATGAAAATCCAGATTATTGCTCCGGTTTCAGACTCTATATTTATAAGACGCACGTGCATTTTCCAAAACAAAAGTAATTTTCATATACAAGACCTAATGAACAAATCATCTGGACCAATAAAACATAAGATAACACGATTTTAATTTTTAACATTCGGACAGCAGGCCTTCTTTCATTCCCAGGGAATATTGCAATATCTACTACCAGTTCAATGAACATGCAGAACTTTTCACAATATATACTTCTTTCCACCTATTTCATTACTAAGGCTTTAAAAGCACATGTATACAAGCAAGTGTATTAACATAAAAAAATAAACTTTGCACACCTTTATCATGTTACTGATACATGTATATATATATGCACTTATAATACTGTTAAAATTGATAATCTGCATGGTTAAAACAAAATGCAGGGCATATCAAACTGCAATTTATTCAACAAGGCTGTGCAACTTATAGATTTATAACAAAAAAAACTGATTATACCACTAGCCCACTTTAAATGTACAAATTATTTTATTTGGTCATCAGACAACATTCGACGAACATGCTGATGACTCAAAATAATATTTTATAGTTCCAATTTCCTTTATTACGATGGTTGATTGGATCGAAACGAGAATTTACACATAGATAAATCTGAAAACATGACGTCACAATACGCGGATGAAAAACAAGCAACGTAACGCACGGAACTATTCAAATTTTTTAAATTGTTCATACATTGAACAATTGGAATTATAAGAATGAAACATTCTTTTTGAAGAATTTATCGATGTGTAAATCTGGACATTTACTCACAAACTCAACATAAAAGTGCTTCGCACTTTTATTTAGTTGTGAGTAAAATGTCCAGAGTTCACACATCGTAAATTCTTCAAAAAGAATGTTTAATCCTATGTTAAAAGAAAATACTTAAAACTTTAAAAACTTTACTTTCACAATACGCTATCACTACCTTCATGATAAGATATTTCGAGATGACACAATGGCACTTATAACTCTGAGATAAGAAATAACTATACAAGTGCAGGACTCCCAGCTAGGGGCAGGAGAGTGTAAATACGAGGGGTTATTCGATCATATTCGATAGAGAGACCGAATATGAATCCCGGGATATGAATAACCCCTCGTTTCCACAGAAATTAAGAAATAACTTACTAATTTCATACAGAAGTACTCTGAAGTAGGTAAATAAAATAAATAAAAGAAATAGCACGATCTAGGCCTAGAGCGTTTTCGTTATACACCGGTACAATACTATGCTTTCTACTATAACTGGATACTCACACTTTTCGTCTTGGCGATGACACACGCCGTACACAGTAGTAGCACGAGGCCTTTCGCTCCAATCATCTCTCCGATATTGATTGAACTGCTCTTAATCTCAACAGATGTTGGAGTTTCATTCACACGGTTTTATCGGAATTCCTTTGGCGTTTTCCAATGGTTAGAGGAGTGTATACTGGTTCGCTTTCGTTTTAGGAACCAGTTTATTCATGAATGCAGACAGTCGATTTTTTACCAAAATATATTAGCCTGGTACCCTGGCTCCTGACTAAAGGCAGTATAATGATAGATTATACTCTCAAAAACAAGAAGGGGAATATAATCAAGCTGCTGATCGAGATCTCGGTAGTCACCATTGTGTACTTTGTGAATTGAAACTCAGATACCTGCAAATCACATTGATCCTCAAAGTTCCCTTTTACTGCATCTAAGTTTGAAATTCAATTAGGGCTATTCCTACTAATGTCTAAACACACAAGATCACTTACTGCATTAAGACTGAGGAATGGCAGGATGCTCTAGAACCCGGAAACCGTATATATAGCTACTTTGATGTCCAGTGCCCTGGAACTTTGGCCTTTTGAACCCAAATTCAATAGCCTGGGAACATTGCCCGGGGAACATCGTCCCATGGGTAGTCCATATGGTCAGTGACTCTTAGCACAGGTCTCTGAATTTCTATCAATAAGCCGTAGATTATGTGGTAAGGGTGATATGTTTACCCCCTCTATATATAAATCATATCTAATATAATATTAAGAGATTCTCAAGCACTTCTTTGCAGTTCTGTGATCATTAATAACATTATACATGTATGCCTGTATATGCCTCAGGAGTGGTATTATATTTAAATGTGCTTATCTAGTCATTCTCCATGGCCATTCCCTCTATTTCTGATCTTCCCAGCACTCGCAAATTGTATTTACACAATGCTTGTACCTGCAAACTTGGAACTCTGTACAACTGTTATGTACATGCACGAATATGCATGAATGTCTTTTGTAAACGTTTCTAATCATAAATGTTCTTTGTATATTGTTGCCCCTTGTGGGTCCATAATATTATTGGTCATATCATATAAATACACCAGGCAGGAAACGCCAATTACCTTTAACCATGCCAATAAACTCCGTCCGGTTTCGACACTGTGCTTCAAAAGGACCATATTACAAGCTAATTAATTATAGGAGCCATCGCTTATCTCTCATCTCTTAATTGCGGTCACTGATTTATAACGGTTTTCAAACACCGGACATTTTGCTAAGGAATTCTTCGCATGGGTCCTTTGGACTATAATGGTGAAAAAGTCAGAAATGTTGATGCACTCCCACCCGCCATCACCAAAACAAAAGCCGAGTTCAACTTCGTTTGCAACTGGGCTAAAGATTAAGAAACTATCGAAAATAATATTTATATCTGACTCTCTAAGAAAAAATAACTCCAGAATATTTTGTAAAACTTGTATTTCATATACTTTCTCAATAATGCATAAAAAGAACATCAATCAGTAAACATCAGATGTAGATTAAATAATATTTTCAGAAACTCATACACTCCAGGGCCATAATGTTCAATGAAGATAAATTTAAAATCAAATGCCATAATGGACCAGATTACTCCACTGAATTACCTTGCACCCAGGATAAACATTTTCTTTTTTAAAGAACGGAATACCAAAACCCCTACCCTTGGGGTCATGAAATTTACAATTAAGGCTACCTATTCATTCTAAATATCTATTTAGTTTCACATTAATACTGATAGCACTAAAGAAGATGCTTTTCAATTTTTACATATAACACTATGTAGCAAGTTTAGCCCCGCCCTGGGGCAGAACCCTATCCCAGAGATCATCAAATTAACATTTTTGATAGAGATCTTCCTGCTCTACATCACTATGCATTTAGTTTGTCTTACACACTTTTGGTTGTAGAGATAAGATTTTGGAAAAATGGTCCACTTTTTAGCAGTTTTTTTGCCACCCTAAAGCCCCCCCCCCCCCCCCCGGGCAAGGATTCTGAAATTTACAATTTATGTGCCCCTTGTCTCAAAGATGAATTCGAGAAGAATTTGGTGGTTATATATGAAGATCGAAGAAGTTAAAAATGTTCAATTGTTACCGCACGACGAATTGCAATAGGTCACCTGAGTTTACTCATTTTTTTTGAGAGAGAGCTACACATCCTCACAACATCAGGAATCCTGAGTCCACTCGTAGCCACAAGTGGACTCAGGACCCCCGGCGTTGTGAGGATGAGAGCTATACAGTTCTGTAGCTATATAGATCGAAAATGGCCAACTTTGACGAAAAGCTTGAAGATTGGGAGTAGTAGTGGCTTGTTCGTGCTTCTACCTTGTAAAATCAACTGTAGCTATAATAATATAATGAAAACCGCGTTTCTCGGGGATTCCGGGATTGATTGACTGTTTACTGAGTTTCCCCAAAACGTTTGAAATTGTATAATCCTAGAGCAAGTCGATCCCCCGGCCCTGACGCAAACGGTGAGCTTTGACGAGTGACAGAAATTAAGTGGGAGTTTTCCATACATTTCCGTGTTATCCTTCATCACAGCGGGAAAATCCCAGTCCACTATTTGTAAACATGCCTTACATCCTTTGAACTTGAAACGTACATGTACGTATGGATTGTCTTTTCATTAATAATGTCCAATGGCTGGGACTTTTTTATGGCACATAAACTGGACACCAGTACTTTGAAAATGAACTATATTTGCTAAACTTTTTTTTCGAGGTTGTTTATTTCTTCTTCTTGCTTCTTCTTCTTCTTCTTCTTCTTCTTCTTCTTCTTCTTCTTCTTCTTCTTCTTCTTCTTCTTCTTCTTCTTCTTCTTCTTCTTCTTCTTCTTCTTCTATTATTGATAATGACTAAAACGGGATACAGTACGCACATATGGCTATCGCGCATAGTATTATAGGGGTATTACACCGTAAATGTGTCCAATATCAAAATGAAACTTAGTAATCGACACCGGAAATCTGTCATCAATTCAAAAATGGAACTTATGGTATCACTACCGAGGTAATTGTCTCAATCCAAGAAGAACTTTGTATCACACCGGGTAATGTCCAATCAAAAGAACTTAGGAATCAACACGGTAATTGTTCCAATCAAATTAACTAGTATCACACCGTTAATGGATCACAAGATACTTAGATATACACCGTAATTTGTCCCAATTCCAAATGATAGTTAATTTTTGTAGTTCATAAATCTTTCCAGTGAATATTTTTTCTCTTTGCGCGAAATTTACTTTCATTTCCGCTTCAATTTTTTTCCTTGAAAATTGTACCCCATCTGATTAGGAAAATTTTATGTAATTCCGTTAGAAAATAATCATTTGTTTACAAGTAGGGAACATATTTTCTGTAGTTAACAAGATGGATTAGGCGACTTCCTGGGGGCCCACCAGGTGATAAGTTTTCAAACCATGGAACACGTGGTTTTGAGCGGTAGTTGCTGTTTGGCGGAAGACAATACAAATTGAGAAAATGCCGTTTAAGGGGTGTCTTAATTCTTTCTTGATGCCCGGCAGACGAGACCAGGTAACATAGAACATCTGTTCTGCATGAAGTTAAAGTTGTTCATGACTTGTATATTAAACTGATTTTACGGCAATTTTATTTTTCCTCACAATAGAAACATAATAGGAAAATACTTACCGGTGTGAACGGTACCTGTTTTATTTTTAGAATCACGCACCTGGTCTGTGATCCCAACGCATCATGCAAGAGACACGCCGTATATCTACAAAGAGATCTTTATTATATGATTTATGAGACATCTACTTTAAATAAGATGTTGTAAATTTTATAAAATTTCTCATAAAGTTTACAGTTTGTAAGATATTTCATAAAATCTATATTAATAAAACAAGATATATCTCATAAAGCTTATGAAATATCGTATCTAGATAATAGGAGACATCTAATAAATATATTTTTATTAAATATCTTATAAGACATATAAGATATCTTACATGTTTCCTAAGATATCTCACTAACTTTATATCATATATTTTATAAGATATCTCATAAATGAATTTTATAAGATATCTCATAAACTTTATGAGATATCCTATTATAATTACAATATAGATTATGAGATACATGTATCTCGTATATAAAAAAAAAAAATGTTATAAAGAAAACATCTCATCTTTTATATGATATCTAATAAAGGATATAAGATATATCATAAATTTTAAAAAATAAATCTTATAAACGTGCCATATTTAAATGATTTGATTTCATGATAAACCGGAAATTGTGCAATGTGAATATTTTTATCGATACGTTCTTCTGGGATGTTTCAATATTTAGACGTTTTAGGACGCAACTCATTTTATGTTGTTTTGTCAAGAAATTAATGTGCACTCAACGATAATAAAATTAAAAATATAATTCTATTTTGAGTTAATATTATCGGGAAACTTGTAAAAGTTAACCAATTCATGCAAGATCTTAAAATAGTTAAAATCATTGTTTTCTTTCTAACTATTCTAAAGGACTAATAATGGCGTGCTTCGATCAGAAAGTTGTCTCTATCTAATACAGCATTAAAACAAATGTAAAAGAGAAGAGAAAAGCTTTTAGATAGAAAGATATCAAGTGACCAATTTTTGAAAATACATTTTCTCGTATAATTATGAGAACATTTTCCAGAAATATCAATATCTGTATGTGGGATTATAATGACGAAATGACTATCTCGTAATCACAAGACAATGGAATTTAAATTTATTACATGTATAACCCCAGCAAACAAAGTTTGTCTATCTGTCCGTCCGCATGCATGTGCTGATTCGTGTCCGGGCCATAACTTCCTTGTTTTTTGAGGTAGCCGTAACATACAGGGCCATAACCAGGAATTTCCATTGGGGGGGGGGTGCACAAGGCCAAGGCAAGGGTTCTTAGTGCTCCTTTAGCCTCCCAGCTAGTCTAGGGCTAGCCTTGGTAGAGGGTCCAGGGGGCGAAGCCCTCGGAAGATGAGATATTTTAGCATTTTCATGGGGTATGGAGACCCACAGTTGGTCCAGAACGGGCCTAAGTAGGGGGCCAAGGGGGGGAACCCCCCAAAGGTGGAGGGGTTTGGGTTTTTTTTTGGAATTTGGGGGCGCACAGTCGGCCCAGAACGGGCCCAAGCAGGGGGCCAGGGGGCGAAGCCCCCAGAAGCTGAGAGTTTTGGTATTTTCATTTGAAATGGGGGGGTGCACCTGCCCCCAATGCCCCCCCCCCCTGGTTACGGCCTTGACATATTTGGCACATAGGTGTATGATTATGAGACGATGTGTCGGCGTACATTCATGACCTCTATATTACCTCGACCCCAAGGTCAAAATTATAAGATTTTTAACATGGATTTGTGTACGGGCCATGGCTACTTTGTTCAGGCATCGGTGACTCAAGTCTGCATAAAAATATGTAGTGGCCGTGGAGGGGGGGGGGGGTGAGGGGAGATCTTTTGAGTTTTAATGACTGTTGTTGTTTTTTCTCACATGATACTAGATCAATAAGCTTTCGTACTAAGAACCAGAAACTATACTGAAACAACCACCTACAGGGTCACTTTAACGCCTGATCGTCTGCCAGAGACCGACAAATGGTGGAGGGATCAGACCGACAAATGGTGGGGAGGATTAGGACGCCTGGTCGTCTGCCAGAGACCGACAAATGGTGGGGAGGATCAGTAAATGACAGTCTTCTGCTGAGTTGATATAAAACAAAATCAATAAATAAAAATCATGTTTGGTTTATGAAAAAAACAAAAACCTTCACCCGCAATAGATTTAGTAAAGTAAAAGTCAAATTTGAAATTGACTTTACGAATAGTCATGTGCTGATTTATAAGCATTTAGAGGAAACATGCGTTGAGGATGGTGGCTGATTTCTCTGACGCTGGTCCTGGTTTGTGTCTTTCCAGTTTTTCTCAAGAAATCAAAATCAGCCATGAAATCCAACATTTTTTAAAATGGTATCTTTTGATAGTCAAAATTAAATGATGCTGTATCACCAGAAGAATAGACAATAGTATCATTACATTGTTATTGTTCTGGTGGACTGTCGAAGCTTTGAACACTGAAAATTACGACAAGTCTCGCCGTAGAGCTCAGGCGCGGATTCAAGGAAAGGCGTAC
>CAJDSM010051241.1:0-15820 GCA_903981925.1 Ostrea lurida | reverse complement strand
TTCTGACTTTAGCCAATTATATCCCAGAACTATTTTTGATACTAGGTCCATAAACAACGGTACTGAATTTGATTTGAACATATTCATCTATTAATGCAAGTAAGTGTTCCAACTATAAAGTTTTTGATAGATGAATTTCTTTATACTTCATATCAGAGATATATGTCTCTGTTCATATCAATATTAGGATTTTCAATTATTTTTATATAAAACAATAGATAGTGACATGATCACCAATATGCAGTGTGATAACACAATTCATTATTTCACAAATTTAGTTATAATTTCCTGATAATTAAATCATGCTAAAGTTTTAATAATTATATTTTAATTGGGAAAAACATTAAAATGAAAGACACCCTGCGTCCAGACCTTTGTCCATTATCTGATTATCAGTAATGTGGACACACGTTCGTGGTCCGTTCCAACGCTTGTCCGCGATTGGCTAATTGCCAAGATCCATTGTGGTTCTTTCTTATCGCTCTGTGTATATGATATACTTACGTAGGGTGTCAGCCCCTGTTTATCTGGGTAGGAATTCATGCACATGCCCCGCACGTGACAGTCCTCCCCATTGTGTATATATATATGCATTGTCTGCCTTTTGAAATAGCTGTGAAGAATTTGAACATTGCGTAACGATTTTGCGACACTCCTTATGGCAAAAAATTCATTTTGTAAAACAATGTATATATATATTTTCCACGACGCATAAACTCATGACATATGATCTTACGATATTTCGTTTTTTTTACTATACTGATTTTATGGAGTGGGTATTGTTTTGTTCAAAGATAAAGATCTCCACAGAAACCGTTTCTTTGTCGTGACACATTGACGCGAAATATTCCCTCACATCGCGACCTGTCAGAATATTGCCCAATTTAAAATCTTTGACCGTCATATTAAGTCTAAATTATTGGTCATTTCTTCGGTTTTGACGGATTTAGGGAAATGATAATTTGTAACAAGTTTTATCTTTTTGACGCCATCTTTTTCTCTCTGAAATTTGAATCACCGAAATCGAACACGCGCTGGAGAACCATTTCAGAATTCAAATTAAAGTTAAACATCATTTCATCCGTATCGTTATTGAAGCTGCTTATATTACAATATGATAATCTATATGTATTTGAATTCATATGACAAAAGGGGGAACAATATTTTCCCTCTTTTAACTATTCATATTATAATAATAAGACCTTTATTTATTTAGCAATATAGCTAGTTTTCATTATGGTCCTGCATAAAAAGTAACAAGAAGAGTATCAAAATTGAACAATGCGCGAATTCATATTTTTTATAATTCAATCATATTCTGAGAGAGAGAGAGAGAGAGAGAGAGAGAGAGAGAGAGAGAGAGAGAGAGAGAGAGAGAGAGAGGACTATATATTGAGTGAATAAAATGTTATGGTATGTATTTTGATATTCATACATTACATGGATGTAAATTGATTTCATGAAGTGAAAGTAATTGATTAATTTTAGTTCCATGATTAAAGTGTGTTGTAAAATATCTCTCTAACTAAATGTGCAAACCTATATAATCAATGTTACCATATCTTAGATGCGCTAATTCCTCAGACTGATTGGAACGCAANCATTTCATGAAGTGAAAGTAATTGATTAATTCTAGTTCTATGATTAAAGTGTGTTGTAAAATATCCCTCTAACTAAATGTACAATGTAGATATATCCTATATAATCAATGTTACCATATCTCGAAAGCGCTAATTCCTCAGACTGATTGGAACGCAAACATTTGTAAACAAAATAATTGAAATTTCATAATTTTGAATTTAATTTCCATAATTGAAATTTCTAGTTGCAAAGTACTAGCATTCCGATGTATGTTTTCAAATCGATATTACTATTTATGTCATGCCATACGTTAAAAATTTGATTGTTTGAACTGTCGTTATATCGTGTGTATCATCCGCAAATATGAATATTCATGACCAGCTTAATTGATTTTAAAATATCTGGTAAAAGTGGTTTTAAGTGCTTAACGACTTGTTGAATTGTAGGGCATTGGATACATTAATTAATTTCACACCTTGTACCTTTTTTTCTATACCAGGAGGCGGCGTTTTGATGTAGTATATGTAAATATTGTCCCTTAATTTCAATAATCTAATTAAACACCACGAGTATCATGCACATATAGATATTTATCATAACACTGAACATAATTTTTGCTTAAAAACAACGTTTTTATTAAAAGTCTTTGTACAACAGGTTGCATTGTCAAATTCGGTATTTTTGTCCATAAATTGGTGGGATGCAATACGCACGTGCATGGCCAATTGTGCATTGTTAAAGGAACTTAAAGCATGTTTTTCATCTTTCTGCGTATCAAACGAACTCCCTAATTGGAAATCTAAAAGGTGCATGCTGTAGTGGCCCACCTTTATTTCATTCTTAATCACCTTATTTCACACCAATTAAGTAGCAGTAAAACAAAGGGAACTCAATGACACGAAAAATAGAACATCAAAAATAAAATCCACTCAATACACCTTTTCCTGAATTCTTGATCCCCTCCCCTGTGAATTTATTTCACAATAAATCAACCCTCTTTGCTCGGAAGCCAAATAGAATCCCGATAAGGCCTGCTGCATCAAAGCTGTTCAGTATCTTTAGGCCTGGTACCTAGCAATTTGGCAAACTTTTAACAATTTCATAAACGTCACGGTTGATTATGTGGAAAATCATTTGCTAAACGTTTGCCTTAACCGGAGAATTTATTTCACGCGATCGAATAGATTTTCTGATAATTAAAAGCATGCATTATAGGGATTTTCCAAATGAAGCATAAAATATAATAAATGATGTGGGATTGATACTTTTGAAATTGGGCATATGGCATTTTCTTCCTTAAATTTATATCTATAAAAGCGAGAAAAGCAAAAATTATTTTATATGATGTCTAGATATAATCTATTGTTCAAAAATGATTTTATGATGTCTAGATATAATCTATTGTTCAAAGACAATGACTATCTGGGATGTTAATTCAGGGAGGACAACGATACTGATCTTGAACTGTGCGCGAGTTAATTCGCCCCCATGACCCCTCCCCCTCTATCGGTGGGTTGGAAACTGCGTTTTGACATATACGACAACTCGCATTGTCTTTCTCTGTTGGGTGCCATTAATCTGTTTATCTGTAAATTCCATGAATTGCCTTCTGACGTCTGCTGGTGTGAGTGGAATCGGTACAGCAGAAACTGACATGGGGACTACTTTCGCCGCGTGTCACCCGTCCAATATACGGTCATTGTTTACGAAAGATTCTGTAACTGGTGTTACGTAATGAAATAAACAAGTGGAAAAATATGTCAAAATATGTCCCAATCATTACGCTTAAGTATAATGAACTATTTTATGATTTTATTTTTTTCTGTTCTTTTCTTTCTTTCTTATTTTTTTTTATTTGTTTGTTTGTTTGTTTTGGATTTTTTTGTTGTTGTTTGTTTGTTTTTGGGTTGTTTTTTTTTATTTGGTTTATTTAATATTATAATTTTTATTTTTATTTAAAGGCAGAATTTGGAGCAGTACTACATAAGTACATTAGGCATATAATTTGTTGTATAGCCAAATTTATTACGCGTGCACAAAATACGAATGGTTATTTTGTTAGATCAGGATGTCCACGATATACAAGTAAATTTATTTTCCCAAACATATGAACATACTCCCAAGTTTAAATATGGGCAAAACTATTTAGCGAAATTTTGATTGAGACGAAATCTTAAATTGGCAACAATGACATTCTACAGGCAAAAAGAGCGCGCGCGCGAATTCCATTGAGTAGCAGACGAGAGCAGACACAAGTGTCAATAAGATTTGTCTGCGATTGGATGATGTAAATGAGAAAGTTATGTCAAAGGCGAGTCCACAGTAACAACCTAATTTAGCAAAGATAAAGCTTGCCAAATCCTTACAGCTTCAAGCCCAACATCGGGCGGACTCGACACACTACACAATGGCATTAGCGACATCGTCCCGTTGCAGTAGTTATATGGATGGATGGTCAAAGCGTTAATGAATCAAATCAATTGATTTTCCCTTATTAGATATTCCATTTAGAAGGCGATATTCGGGGGGTAAAATACATGTTTCTTTTTTCTCTCCAAAGTTTGTCAAGTGTTGTGCTGTGAGGCCTAGACCTACATTTGCATAATTAAGAAAGGTTAAAATTTGCATTATAGTTTAACTTCGATATTGACATGAAATATTCAAGTTGAACCGAATATGTTTCGAGGGAGACTTTTTTTTCACAGTATATATATGTTTTTATTATCTATTAATAACAAAATTAGAGAGAATGAATCCTACTCATTATGATATATATAATTGTTAAAATGTATCGTTACATAATTGTGCAATTTTCTCTCTGGTGCAGTTGGTGTCAGCAAAAAAACTCGTTTGAAAAGGAATGGGTCAGAACGTCACCTCTCATTGCAAGAGTTTAGAGAGAGATGTGTACTTCGACTGAAAGGATACATATCAAATGATTCTGGGTCTTTTATATCGTAAATGACGGCTTTTGAACAGCGCTCCGGGACAAAATATTCTGTTGTATACACCTTACTCTATTCGAGCGATTTGCTGCGATTTTTATATAAAATGTAAGAGGAGCTCTTTTTAATCATGGAGATATTAAACACCTCTGGTAATTCAACCTACCCACCGTAGAACTCATAAAACTCGATCGCAAGTTTTTTTTTTTCTTCCCTCCCTTCGCTAAAATTCACGGCTACTTGATCGAATAATGGTCTTTAATCAGATCCGTTTCTTCCGATGATACGCATGCGGTATTGAGTGTTTCGCTAAATTCAATAGCTATCTATTAATGGTAGTTATTTGTTTGTTTGTTTTTTAACTAGGGTAAAAAAAATTGAATGTCTCTCTGCGCGATTCAAATTATATATCACGTTGACTTAATAGCTGAATGATATAGGTGAATTGCAAGCCAAGATTGGAAATTACATAGCTGAGATTCGTGAATTATAGTTCTTTTAAATGTATCAAGTTTTATATACCTTTTTTCTAAGTTGGGGATGTAATTTCTGTGCAATTTTAACAAAGGAATTGCGTTTGTTATAGACAAACTCTTCTTGAAAAAATTATCTAGAAAAAAAGTAAACACTTCTGTTGTTTTTCCAAATCACCTTTTGCTTCTAAAGTAGGAAATATGATGTTCCCCTTTCTTTATATACATTTTTTCTTCAATTCAATTACAGATGCATGCATTAATGATTTCAAGATAACAAATGAATTTGCAACATATATGGTAAATTGGAGAAAACAAATGACATAAAAAGGTATAGATCTATACACGTATTTATGTCTACACACTTACGAACATCACCCCGTACAAAATTAACAGGTTTGAGAGAGCACTGAGGCAAAAATCTTTGAAGTATAGACAAATTTATCTAGATAAGTACCAACTAACTTGGCAAGTACGCACTATGTATGTGCCGATAGCAATAAAAAGAGAAATTGTAGTTTGATAAGAAATCTACAGAGGAGATTTCGCTTCACTGAACGAAAAATTTGAAATGTGGAGTGGGGGCTCTTCCCTTTCATATAAATTTTCCGTTCAGTATTCCGCATCAGCGAGCGAGAGGTGTGTTTAAAATTGATGCAAGGAAACTTACTTCTTTACATCACCTTCATATTAGTTCTTATTCCCAGCTCTCTCTCTCTCTCTCTCCTTCATTCTCTCTCTCTTTCTCTTCTCTACTCATTTCTCCTCTCTCTCTTCTCTCTCTCTCTCTTTTCTCTTCTCTCTCTCTCTCTCTCTCTCTTGCTCTATCTGTTACCTGAAGTTTTGAAAAAGTTTTCATTTACGTCGCGACCGCTTTGATGTTCATCCAAGCGATTGAATCAAAATATATGATATACCTGTCGTCTTCCCCCTTTTTTTTATTATCAATCCAGGTATCGGCACACATGTTTATGTTTCGACAATTATTGCACATAATTTAGACAATCTCATCTCTCTACAAAAAATTATCGATCTTGCCATATTTGCCAAACATCGCGCGGAATCTGGAGAAGCTATTCGCTTATTCTAATTTTATTTATTTTCAAATTCAAATAATAGAAACTGTTTGTTTAGGAACAATTTAATTATCAAGTCGCACATGGTCATAGCACAGTCCCCGAGCTGTAACAGACCGACCCACAGTGAGCGATGAAGTCCAATCAGAAATTCGCATTGTAATATAATCTAGACCCTTTTGTCAATCACGATATTTTCGACCAATCAAATTGCGCTAGAGGGCGACATCCGTCACACCATAGTTAATATCACCAGCCGTGTATAGGACCCAGATAGTTGTTGATTCGCATTAACATAACGTAAAGCACCAGGCCGCAGCGTTTTGCAATTCAGATCAGTATTAACTTATGTAGAACGACTTCTTACAACAATTTAATGTGGAGCTTCTACAAGACCTGAATTCATGATGACCATGGCAACTAGCGCTGGACTGTATATGCCCGGCACCCCTCCTTCGCTGAACTCTCCTCTCGGGGACCCTGTCCACGGCATGCAATGTTCAGTGGGCCAGCAGCCTCAATATATCCATAGGACTGATATTCAGGAACTTAAATACATGCCACCTCAGGTGCAAAATGGACATTTTAATAGCCATTGGGGTATCCCTACAAGCGGTGATTCATGGAACACGGCGATGCCTCAGTTGCACGATATGCGGGATTTGAGAGACAATTTTGTCCGGGATACCAGGGACATTAAACCGGGTCAAGGTAACGACATGGGCCATCAAGTCACCCTCCATCACCGGGGACCACAACAAATTCACCCTACTCACGGCTGGAATACCCCCATTCACACTGGTCACTTAAATGGAGGGGGTCAGCTTCAGCATCACGGGTATGGTGTTCCCTTAAACGGAATGTTGTCCCCTCATCAACTACCCCACGCGATGAGGGACCCTGAACACGATTTGGACCAACATACTCCCTCAGACGACGATGCACCGTCTTCGGATGACCTCGAGGCTTTTGCTAAACAGTTTAAGCAAAGAAGAATAAAATTGGGATTTACTCAAGCTGATGTCGGACTAGCTCTTGGTACGTTATACGGTAACGTATTCAGTCAAACAACAATTTGTCGCTTTGAAGCTCTTCAGTTAAGTTTTAAGAACATGTGCAAGTTAAAGCCTTTGCTACAAAAATGGCTTGAGGAGGCAGATTCCACGACTGGCTCAACTACAAGTATAGACAAAATCGCTGCACAGGGCAGAAAGCGGAAGAAGAGAACAAGCATTGAAGTGACTGTGAAAGGTGCATTAGAAAATCATTTTATGAAACAACCTAAACCTGCTGCGCAGGAAATTTCCCAGCTGGCAGACCAATTACAACTCGAAAAAGAAGTAGTCCGAGTTTGGTTTTGTAATAGAAGACAAAAAGAGAAACGAATGACTCCTCCAGGGCAGATAGGGGCAAACGGGGAAATCATCATGCCCGACAGTGAAGATGGAAATTCTAGGGCGGATAGCCCCTTACAATCACGACCAAATGGTGCCATGAACGGTTCTGAACACACCGGACTTAATATGGCTGTATCTACAGCACAAACTTTAATGTCACCAAACTACCATTCCGTAGGACAGCTATTGAATGCTCATAATCCGCAGTCAGGTGGACACCCGCATTATAACACACAGAACCATTCACCGACGCACTGACTAGAATTCTGAAGTCCGGTTCTTCTGATGGTAAAAAAGTTAACTCGCCACCACCATACCTTACACGTCCTGAGATCTCAATTTACCCACCCCCTCTGGAATGCTGTCAAAGGACATAATCTGGACGGACGGACAAAGACGTGTCGATCTCTCGAACTCCTGTTGTCCATGATGGCCAAAATAGCAGCAAATGTCCTCGGTTCCTAGGAGAAAATGACAAAAAGATCGCGTTTTAAATGCGTGGACCGTCAGATATTTATAGGGTCGTTAATTCCGTGATAGCCTTATGCTTAGCCGTGGTCAAAAGTGCGAAATGACCTAATATTGGAGAAATATATTTATGCCATATATGTGTGTTGCAGACCGTTCGTGTTTTCATATTTATATGCGAAGCAGAAGCAGAATTTGATTCTAACATTGTATGTGTGTTTTTCTGTGTTTGGCATGAGTGTCCTAAATATTCTTATATATCCTCGTTTCGTATCTCGCGGATGCAGAAGGAAAAAAGAGCATTCTGTGAGAACCATTTCCAGGACTTGTGTTTTTTGTATAAACTGGATAATTTGTTAAGAAGTGCCAATTTATAAACATTCATCTTCTGTTTCTCAAACGGATAGAAGAGATTGAAAATTATCCTTCTTTTGTATCACAGATCGTAGGGTAATTATGGATATGTTATGTTTTTAATTCCAGTTTTGTCTTTTAAAATACATATACTGCAGTAACTATTGTGGCTTTTTCTAAACTATTCATAGAAAATATTGAAACTTATTTTTGGTGCTATTTTCGCGTTTTAATTTCCCACAATTTTTTTTTATATGTAAGGAAAGCCTTAAAATTTTAACCACATCCAGAGTAATTAACTTATAAATATTTGAGAAAATTATGGGGGGAAATTTTTCTGATATATCAGTGTCGTCTCCAGCGAGTTCATATTGCTGTCTTTATTTGACTGGGTTAAACATTTACACAATATTGCTTTGGTGAAAATTGGTTTTGAGAAGAGAAGTCACGGTTTACTAAAGATATAATGCGTTGGGTAAATATTCACATTGACTCGAGTGCTGGCAATCAGTCGCTGCAGTCTTTTTATTTAGACGAGAATACATTGTACGTCTTGAATGAGATTAAAGATGTATATGTTAGCTTTCCTACTATAAACAGAGTATGCCACCAGTTCAGAATAACGAATATGTGAATTCAATAATTGCATTTGATTGATGTTCAAATAATTTTTAAAAACAAGAACAGCTACTTGTATTGATATTTTATTTTTATTTTCAAAACAATCTTTTAAAAAGATTTTTATCTGTTACATATATTTATTGTTAAAGTTTACGTTTGATGTGATGAGGAATTTTATACTCGGGTTCGTAATGTCTAAAATATTTCATAATCACTGTTCAAAGTGTATTATCAAGCCAACTAATTTAATGTTGATATTTGTAAATTTGTGGCAAATTATGCGTGCAGTGGTGATGCAGATACCACCTAATGAGTGTGATATGGAAACTGATTAAACCGTCATTGGGACAGAGCGCGAATATTCCTCGACCAGCAGACGATAATCACCACATTGGAAACAAAATCAATCTTTATTTTTACCCCTAGAACGGTCTGTCAATTAGAGCGAGAAATTGATAAAAAGTTATTATTTCTAAAAGATTTACCCTTCTCATTTTCTGATGTGGGTATTGTCTTTTTCTCTGATTAAGGACACTTACAAGTGCAAGAGAACAACACTGGAGCAATGTGGTGTTTTGCCATGAAAATTGTGTACTATATTGGATTTTTTTGCCAGTATAATAAATATTTTTACAAATGAAAAGGATCAGTTTGCTTTGTTTATCAAGTGCAAAAGGATGTGGTTTTAAAGAGACAGCACTGGTTGTGTGCATTTTCGAAAACATGAACTGAAAATACTTTTGCCGGGCAAATCCAAATGCGGTTAAATCCAGACCTCGTTTTAACAAAATGTCACATTTTTTTCAGAAAGGTGTAAATCTAATTTCTTAAGGCGTCGACATTTTTCGATGCACATGGCTTAATTTTAAATCGTTCAAGAACCATGATTCCTATTCGTTCTTTTAAAAAAATTATCTATTATATTTTAAAAGTTTCGATAATGTATTTTCTACACTGCTTATCTCCGCCGGAATTAATCTGGTTACCCTCCGCAGGATGACGATTTTCGTAATTAGGTATATTAAACTTTCTGGAGACCCGGATTGATAATCAGCATGGGTAAACCACAGGCAAAATAAAACAGAAATTATTTTTACCTTTTCCTACTAAAACGTATTATATGTCTCAAAGTTAACAAGCCGGAAAGACGTGGAGTTAACGATGAGGAATCACACCTTCACACTCTCTGCTTCATAGCTATGTACAAAAGATGAATTTGACGATACGTCTAGTGCAGGGCCAAGTCACCAGCACATCATTCACTCAGCGATTTGGGGAGTTCTGTTTATTTTGAATTTTCGGAAAAAAAAATCTATAGTTCAAATTAAAGTATATTTTTGTTTCATTGCAATTGCTTCCTTTAATCTAACCATAAAGGGTCACCAGATACATGTAATATTGTGTAACATTGTTTTTCTTCAAAAATAAACTGTATTCTTGATTTGGATAATCAAAAGTACTTGGAAGAGAGTTTCAGACAGTATTTTCTTTCTAATAAATTACTTCCTTTTTTGTATGATGTACACGATTAATCTCTCCCTTCCCATTGTGAAGTTGATGTATATATGCTGACTTAACATTAACTAGTACACTGTACTTAAACATCTAGCGTGTAGTGACTTTTTTCTTCGAACCTGTTATCATAAAAAATGGTAATAATCAAATAGATGGTGTTTGGTCATTTCTCGTTAACTCGTGGTTTTAAATCAATTACTATTTTGAGTTAATTGATGAAGAAAATTGAAAGACGTAGGGTGCCTTTAATCGTTACAACTCCAAATTTCCCCTATCTTGGTCCATCAACGACAGTCCATCTTAAATTGTTCCGTTTAAGTGAATAAAAAAAGTACAATACATTTTTCGTTTTAAACAGAATTAAACCATATTATTCTTAACATCAATCCATAATAATACATCATTGAAAATACACATTTTATAAAGCTTCGAAAATTACAGAACCTACAATGTAGCTCATTGAAGTTCCCAAAATACAAAGCTTGAGATTTTCCAAACAAAGTTTATATGAAAATAAACTACCGTGTCGACAGAAATGTACCTCTGTAATTAATTACTTATCAAATATTTGACTTCTAAGTGTAAATTTAATAACTAATTTTAAAATATATCTTCTCTAATTTGCTGCAACCATTAACTTTTCTCTACACAAGACAATTTTAATTCAAGGGATGAAATCTACAAGTTCCCGCCTATTCACGAGGAGGATCAATTCTGTCTCCTCGTCAGCAGGTTCCGTCATTCCTGTACACGGCAGATTGATCCCTGGTCGTGGATTGGTTGATATACACAGTAATTTTATGCCCACAAGAAGACAGTTTGCTCACACCATCAGCTAGGGTGTATATGTATTGTATAGTCATCCCATGATCGATTTGTAGATCATGTGATGCAATAAAAAACACCACATGGATGCATCGTAACAAATGCATCTTTAATTAGAACATCACATCCTTACATTCGCCGTATTAATACTATACAGACTACAATCAAACATAATATACGTGATAGGAAAATCCATCTTTTAACATATCGTTTTTATTGATGATTCTTTACTATAATTGCACTTAACTCTCTACGCATACACACACACGTAATAGATATAGTATCATTCTTGTGACAATTTTTTTTTCTGCCCTTCATTTGTAACTTAAGTCAATTAATGTTAATTTCCCGTGTACAATGTCAATGCTCTTTCGTACAGAACGTTGACGAAGGTGCCTCACCTTTCGACACAATTACGTAACACGGAAAAAATATCGCTGGATACCACCCCGGGTCTTATATGTTAATCAACCAGAAAAGACCTACTGCAGGAAACTATTATGTTACTATGAGTTAATATATTGATTAATTAGTATTTTTACCTTTACAATTAGTGCGATATTTTCCCTACTACATACAGCATGAAAGAAAAATTACATATTTTGTATCATAGATGCTAATACATTTATCTATACTATATCAAATCATGTACATGTATTTTGACCATAAAGTGGAATGTAGAGATATATAGATCTAGATTTGAATGAAATTTTCGTACTGGTTTAATGCGTTCTCTGCAAATAATTGATGTAGTATCAAGTTACTGATATTTCACACACGCAAGCTGACTTGAAGCGATTTCTATCATGACACACATTTTAAATCATCTTAGATTGATTATGGCTAAAATTTATATAGTATATCTTTGCCTCCAATACATGTATACTTTACACTGAAAAACATTCAACTAGAATCAAAGATGAGAAAACTATCAATAACAAAAAGGCTATTTCAGGCCATATCAGGTCAGTTGAAACCGATGAATGTCGTTAATTTGGGTCACAAGTTATTCGATGTTTATGGTAGCCCGTCTATAGCCTCGGGCTCGTTATTGTCATTGGTATAGATAGCCGTGACTGGACCGGCCTTCCGTCCTCGGGTTCGGAAGCTAATCATTTATCGCTGTTGGAATCTGTGAAAATTGACGAGATGCTTTTGTAAACATGATCCCTGTTCCTCCCTCACCTTACATGGGGTTCAAATGAGGATTTTTTTTTAAGTACCGCGTAAAAGCTGGACCGCAGTCCAAAATCGAAATCACGTGACAGATGCAGGTGTTGCTGAAAACCCTTAAATATCGATAAAACGCTTTAAGATAGGAAACTGTGTGGGAATTTTTCAAAAAGTGATAGAAAAAAATTAAAATAAAATTTAGACATGCTGAAACGTGCATGCGTGAAATTTGGTTGCTTTTGGAGCATTTACTATAATAAAATTGTATCAAATATTTATATTCTTTCTTCCATTACGATCGGATGCACTTAGTATAATCACATGTCTATCTCTCAAAAGTTTTAATGGAGATATTTTATCTCAACATCAAAGAAAGAAAAACAACAGAATTATTAGCTGAGGTATATATTCAAGGTAATAGAGAAGCCTCCGCCGTCCCTTGAGAAAGGTGGAACATAACAGAACACAGAATTTACAATCGCGAAATCGTAAAAATATTTGACTAAGGGTGCTTTCATTTGTCCTCGCTATCCCGATCTCCATTGCGCACGACAGTCGAAAAGTCTCTCGGAGATTTTACAACAAAACAATAAAATTTCGAACGAGTGTTTTTGCGGTGTATTAAGAAGGAGAGGGATCTAAGAGAAAATGGATGCTCTTCAGACACGGGATTTATTTGGAATTTTATTATTGTTTACCGTATTTAAAAATCTAATAAAAACTGAAGAGCCTTAAAATTGCTTTGATCGAAGTCCGCCATTGGTACAGAGGAAGCCATGATATGTTTTGTCAAGTGATCGTAATTTCTTTTTGTAAGTTTACTGAGAACACGGAGATAGGGGGAAATTACCAAATGCAGATAATTTCCCAGGCTTATTGTGATCTCAAGATAAGATCCTAATATCTCACAGCCGTAAATCCGTGTATATGTATTCCGTTTATAGTCTTCGCCTGCTTCCGACCTTGCACTAACTGGGAGATGTAACTGAAGTTATAAAACTCCATTCTTATGCAATCTCTCGAAAATTAAGATATATAGATTTGCTTGCAGGTCAGATATTTGCCGGTTTTGATAGAAAGTGATCTGCGTATTTTTAAACATAGGTCGGGAAAAAGTAATATCATGATTTTTCCAATATTAAAATAGATGAAGAAATAAATAGATAAATAAAACCAACGTGTGAGAAAAAATAGATGACTTTGAAACATATCAATTCTCATTTCATTTGCATAAATTCATTCCGTAAAACTTATGGCGTGACATCGCAAATGTTTAGACACTTATTTCAATTTGGAATGACCGTGAATAAATTATTTCTAAAATGATAATAAAAAATCATTATAATAATGTGTAGATAGATAGAAAGACTTAATCCCATTGGTCTGAATGATTAAGAAGATTAGATTTGTCTCTCTCTTTTAATAAAAAAAAAAAATCGCAATATGAAGTTTAGGAAATTTGAAAATTCAATTATTACCAGATTTGAATAAACATGCAAAATAAAGATACAACAGACCATAGAAATTACATTCAATGGTAAACCTTACTACCGGAAATATAAGAGCGTATGAATATGTTGAGAAATACAATTCACATGCAATATTAAAGCATATTAAATTATACATGTAAATTATTAAAAGCAGAAATTCTATTAAAAAGATTACAGACATACATTTTGTGAACATTAAAATAAATAATATGAAAACAAATTAATGAATTTATCCATTTCTTAACAACATGCAAATGACATGCAGTGTTTTAAAAAAGAAATATATGCAAAACAGCTCATGGCGTAAAACGACTCCGCGTGTGATGTTCCACAGTTCCGGCGACAAGCACGTGTATTTGTTTACACTTTTTGAGGGACCCGGTGGCGCTTTCCGCGTCTTTTGCCCTTTATGTGAATTGATGTGAATTCATAATTGTTTTCTGATTATAAATGCGTTTGAATTATCGTATTTTACCTTGTTTACATGGTAACGGAACAATGATTCGTGAATGAATTTTATGGGTGACTTTGTTACATAACTGGCGAGGAGATTTATTAGATTTAGAGGGAGGTTTTTCTACAGTATTTATTTTTCCATGTTTTTTAAGTTATTAAGATTTTTTTAAAGTGATTTATTTGCATTTCGTAAGCATATAATCCTAATTTATTTTGTGATGCTAATGACCACAGTTACATAATCGTGTTTATTTACGGAGAGATTTGGGAAATGCACATGAAATAGATTCCGGTGATTAAATTGTATTTTTCATTAAGGTTTAAACCTTTAATACACATTAATTATCCCCATTAAGCCTCAATCACAAATGTTATCGGGCTATCACTTTCTTTCTATGTGAAACAAAGCCGACTTTTCTCTTTGTTGAAACCATTCAATACACAAAGAGGATAGATAAGAATCTATTTTCACGCCTTATCGGTTGCAAAATCAAATTAAGGGACCCATTTTTCCAAATTCAGTTCAATGCTGTAAATTTAGTGCCTTAAAATGGAGGTTATTACCAATAGCATTTTGGGAGAGACCACAGTATTTGGCTTAAAACTTCTGATCACATTTTAGCACATAAATTTCGGAAAAAGGGGTTTAATATCCAATTAATGAATGTAACTGTATCAAGTTAATCTAACGTGTCCGGATCAACAAGCGAAGAGTAACGACATACGCGTTCCTTGATCTGCCATGCGACTCGTTCAGAAATTGACCTGGCTTGTCCCGAGAGAAATAAAACATTCTCAATCGGATCGTAACGGACTGATCGCGAGTTATAGTCCAGACCTAGTTCGATAAGTCCGAATCAATACTTATCTTTAGTAAACTATGCTAATATAAGGAAACTGAAATCAGATTTTGTTGTGGTACATTTTGATTTAACAGGAAATAAAGTTTTGCTTGGTATACCAGACCTGCAGTTTTGTTTTTAGAGCGAGACGTTTGACGTTTAAGGACGAAACTCACGCTTGACTTCTTGTGAAACAGCGTTTCACGACTCGAATCATTTTATGGTCTATAGATACGGCGTTCATTTAACTTTGTGCTGCTTTTTTTTCTTTTTTTCTTTATAGAAATATGGGAAAAAAGGTGGAGAAAGAAGAAAAATGAAAGAGATCAACGCTAAGTACGATAGAGAGACGAGATAACGGAAATAACGCCGCGTACCATTTTCAGGATGTCGCAAATTTACTTGCTTGAAGACATTACCAAATGACAATATTTGTCATATCTGAACATCACAGCCTAAACAGTATCATTTTTCTAATGTGAAAAATAACACTGCAAGTTCATCGCTTAAAACAAGACGTGAGCAATCCGCTTTTCAGTCTAACATAGCGTTTGGATATCCTGATTTTGTTTCTCACATCACTCTTTTTGATATGAGTAAGTAA
>CAJDSM010051235.1:1448-18570 GCA_903981925.1 Ostrea lurida | reverse complement strand
CTTAATATTTTGTTCAAAACTCTCAATGGAACAGAGTAAAGTTGTGTGCGGATGTGATGTGAATCTAATTGTTGGCTGACGTAAGGCAAAAGTGAGCGAAGAATGACATCGTGTATGTTTGGTTTTTGATGCCCCTGACTTTGTTTACATCTTTGTGCATTTGGAAAATGTCTCATCACATTCACGTTATTTCCTATTGGACTAGTCAAATCTCCTACATTCTGTACATTAATTATCATATGAAAATGCAGTGCTCACGGCGGGTGTGACCGGTCAACAGTGGATGCTTACTCCTCCTAGGCACCTGATCCCACCTCTGGTGTGTCCAGGGGTCCGTGATTGCCCAACTCTTGTTTTTGTATTCTATTTAGGACTGACGAGATTGATCACTG
Source organism: Ostrea lurida (assembly GCA_903981925.1). Taxonomy (NCBI): domain Eukaryota; kingdom Metazoa; phylum Mollusca; class Bivalvia; order Ostreida; family Ostreidae; genus Ostrea; species Ostrea lurida. The sequence goes on along the minus strand of CAJDSM010051235.1, from coordinate 18,178 downwards.
TTCGTTATCTTTGCCTTTACATTGATCCAGTGATCTTCTCGTTATCTACGAAAGAGGATCATTAAAGTGGGATTTTGTGTATGATGGTAATTTTTTATTGTTGACAGGATGGAATGGTCAGGGGAATTAAAATGTCTGTACAAAAGTTGGTTTCCACCATTATTAATTTGAAATCTATGACCCAATTTTCTTTTGTTGAGTAAACCCTTAGTTTCTCCAAATAAATCAAGCCACAGAGGGTACACTCAGTTGTCTAGACAACATTAGAAGATTTACAGGTCAAATTTTCGAAGGTTTTGGTATAGAAATTACGTCCTGTGAGATTACAAGTAAAGGAATTCCTAATGATTAATATATCACTGGTTTTACAAATTTTAACTGAACATTTCGAAATGGAACACATGAGATCCGTAGAGGAATTATCCGAAACGTTTTTAACGGCATGTGGCAATCTGTAATTTTTGGTTAAATCGAATACGCCGGTTTTGAGATACGAACTCTTCTGTGTAGGGGGTGCATTTAGTGCCAAGGTGGGACAGTGGACCTACAGTTAGTAGGGAAGATGAATAAATGTATTAAAGCGTTTTCTATTAAATATGTAAATGCAAGAAATACAAAATATTAGCTAAAAAAATGTTTAACGAAAGTAAAAACATAAGCGCAATGTCATATTTGCAAGTAATATCCTAGATATGCTACCTACATGTACAACTAACGAAATAATGTAATATAATAAGAATTCCATGTATTTATTTATTCTCTAAATTTGAAACATTTACTTTGTGTATCAATCAATATCGGGTTATGAAAAAGAGTATGAAAGACTTACTGAATACATTCACTTATGCAGTGATGAATATTCGTCCCACTCCCGCATGTAAACAAATTCTTTCGCACCTTACTATGTACGAGAATTCTCCAAAGGGAAATAACTCGTACGTATCTCGAAACCGGCGCATTGAAAGGTAATTTATTTATCGACACAAATTCTAAGATTTATAAAATTAAGTATGTTTAGATTAGGAATATACTGCCAGATACCGTCGTCTTCTCAGGATTGGATTGCTGTGGTCACTCAGTCTCTGTTGTTTAAGAAAATAATAAAACAAACAAAACCTGAAATTGAATTTTAAATGTGTAAAATGTAGACGATCATGGGTTTTCATACACCGCGCTTTCTGTATAACAAACGTTATACATTATATAACGTCCATGAAGAAATCCATGATTATATTGATTAAATGCTTGTATACAAATCCCTTTAATTTGATTCTGATAGAAATTAAGCATACTTTCCCGATTTTTGATTATATCTTATTTTTTTAATCATTCTAATTCTTAAATTCTTTTTCGTCTTCCACTTCCTTCTGTATTCAGCAACACCCCTCCAGCTGTCATGTTCATGTTGATTTTATTTCGTAAATTCTTATAATTATACTATCCGCGTTTAGCTTATACTACCTGCTTTATAATTGAATCGAATCTCCTGGGGTTTTTTTTAATCATAAAAAGCCTTAGAAGATTCAGCTATAGTGTAAAACCTTTTAAAATTACACAACTTAACGTTGTTGTGTAAATTGCAAACTATTCTTTATGAAGCGGTATGTTGTAAAAACACAGTTGCATATCAATATTTAGTATAATAAGATATTTTTCCCAGCCAATATATCCGAAACAAATAGAAACTCTTCTGTTGATCTAGGGTAGTTACAGTTTAACACGTGTCATGTCCCTTTATTTTGGGATAGTGTTATCACTTCTAGCTTTAATTCCAGTGTACAATAGAGATTCATTATATTAGCATATATATTATTGCAATCTTCCAGGTCAACACCACGACCGTCCTCCAGCTCAACGTTGTCTCCTGTACTGTCTTCTGATGGTGGACGACTACACCATCAAGGTCAAGGACGAATCTCACATCAAGGTGTACAATGCAATCAGAGAACGGTACTTTACAGACCTACCTGTTTGTGAGGAAATTACCGCAACTCAAAATCTCGAGGGAATCGTTCATATAGAAAACGACGTGATCAGGTTTAAACCAGACGATAAACTAAACTGTATGCGACATGACGTCATGTACGCGTTCATTACGGAGTGTCTGTTGAAGGAGAGTGATCTGAAGTTTTTCCTGACCACGGCGTCACGTGACGTGATATCAGAATACTGCCGGTCGTGGAGGTATAAGAGGAGTGGGAGAGAGAGATGTCTGTATATACCATATATGCCGGATAGTCCGGATAGTTCGGAAGAGATGTGCGACCTGTTCGTAGACAAACTACAGCTTGGCATCCTCACACACTATACCATGTCAGACAGGGAGATCCATATCAATATCAGTAAACAATGTAAGTATTTATCACAGAACGCCTTTAAAGTTAATTATCAGTTTAAATTATTGCAAAGAAGTGTTGTAAAAGACGTAGAATAACCATTTGTTTTTAAAACATAATATTGTTTGAAAGGTATTTACCTGAATTGTACCATCCCATTAAATAATTAAGCTTTGATACCTGCATATCGAGAAAAAAACTGCCATTTACTTTGAATGTGATAACATTGTATCTCTCTCTCTCTCTCTCTCTCTCTCTCTCTCTCTCTCTCTCTCTCTCTCTCTCTCTCTCTCTCTCTCTCTCTCTCTCTCTCTCTCTCTCTCTTGTTTCCAATTTAGGAAAGGTTATTACTTAAATATCTGAATACGCAATATCTTCTTAAGCGCATACTACGTGACGTCTTTTGAAATTGAAAGTGCTGTACATAATAAAAATCATTACTGTGAGCACCATTAACGCCGATATCCACGATAAAGATTAACGCGGGAAATCGTTTACGTTAAATATGATAGTCTGCACACCTATCAGCCACGTCGAAATTTTGTTCACCGGTGAATTTTAGCATGAGATATATGCAAACAACATATATTTGTGGTTGTTCCATGTGTTCTATCTTAAAAATGGTAGTAAAGGCATAGAAAACGGCTAATTCTGCTAATTTCGACAAATCATGTCAATTTCTCATTACAAAAATGACGTGACAGAACATATTACGTCACTAATTTCTGCATGTATCATCAGGACCAATATCCTAGTGTATACTCATTATGGTTAAACCAAGTGAAACCACAATTTGAATTTAAAATAATTTGGGGGCCAAAATCGGGGCTTAATGTACCTTGCTCTTTATTTGTTTAGTATTACGACATAGATGAAAGCTCATAATAATTCATGGTATGAATTTGTAAAAAGATCTAAATACGAGATATGAAATCCCGAGCTTATATACTTTCAGAACTTAAGATATACCTTCATGATTTGCCCCTAATAAGATAAGAACAAGACAAATATTGAAAATCATGCACATATTTAAACTCACTGACAAAGATAATTATTGAAAACATTCCACACTATTTTGACCCTCCCCCAAAAAAACCAAAATACTGAAAAAGGCGCAGTCCCCGCAATTTGTTACAAAGCTAATCGTAGCTTGAATGGCGAGGCTATGTAATAAAGAAAATTGTTGTTACATAGCGTCGCCATTCGTGCTACGGTTTGTAATAAATTGTTGCATACCGTCTCGTTGTTACATACCGTGGTCCGTCATGGCTTGCAGTACCATCTAGATCAACACACCATTTGGATCTTTTTTTTTTTTGCCTTTGTTTCTGCTTCTTTCATTTATTCCAAACAAAAACATGAAAATCAGCAAAAATGTACGCACACTAACAAGACATTAATAATAAACGGGAGTTATTCTTAAGAGTTATTTCCATGAAACAATTCTAAATCAGTGAAGGAAAGTTTAATGAAATTGTTGCAAGCTAATAAAATGTTGGGAAATTCAGTTTAATATACTGAATTTACTTTTAATTATAAATTTCAATGAAACTATAATAATTTGAGATCTGTACTATAGTATTCTCATTCGCACACACTACCGACAGATCGAGGGTACTCGCTTTTTGAAATCGGAGTGAAATTGTTTTCTTGTATCAAATACATGTATGAATGTTTCATTTTTTTCGCAGGTTGATTATGGAATGAAATATTCAATTCATTACAGGTTACATGTACCTCTAAACATTACATTTTACTTTTATTTGGTTTTATTTAGTAAAGATTCCTAATGAGGTGTTGACTTGGGACATAGAGGCGAGACGGCGATATGTAAAAAGCAGTAAAGAACAAGGACGAAAAAGACTGTTCTACGCTAGAGGTATGCTTGTAGGGTGCGCAGGCGCAGGAAAAACAACTCTTCTTATAAAGCTTCAGAATAGAGAGTCAGTAAATGACGAGCTCCCCACGGAAGAAAAACACACGGAGACAACCGTAGGTCTGGAGGTTTATGAGGATTTGTTTGAAATTGAATTTGGCAAGCTGAAAGGTAAGCTTAACTTTCAATCTTCAATTTTATATCGTCAGCAATTAGACGATTGATTGCAATTAAATATATACATCTCGGTAAATATTATTTTATATACCACATTTGTTCCCACAATTTCTTTTTCCAAATGGGTAAACAGTTTTCATAATTTCATGTTACGGAAATTATCGATCAGTATACTTTAAATACACTGATTTTTAGAACATGTATTTCAGATTATAAAGGAAAGGTATCCGTTTTTGAAAGTGATAAACAGCTGATAAGCATGACAGATTTTGCTGGACAAGTAGCGTACTACGCATGTCACCAAGTTTACCTATCCAGGAGGGCCTTCTATTTGTTAGTCGTGGACATGTCCAAAGATCTAGAAGATGAAGTCCACCAGCACAACAAGGAACGCCACGATCCAACTGAGTCTTTATTTCATCACTGGACATATACTGGTACCTTGTTCTCCTTGTTGTGCAAAAATTACATTTTCGTTTATTTCTTAAAACAAGTATAATTTGACAATGTCTTCAGATTATGATCTCTAATAAAGATATGTTTAACGAATCCTCTATTTGATAGCGATGATTTGTGCTCATTTAGTACGCTGATTTTTATTCAATAGCAGCAAACTATTCAGCATTGGAAAAGAAATCAGGCGGTGGGCCTTTTAATTCGCCATTTCGATTATATTGACGAATCGTGTTTATTAATGTACACTAATGATGATTTTCCTTCATATTCTCTAAACTATATACCCAACGAACTAGATTAGGACACACAGAGAGTCGTGCAATGGCTTTCGTTACTTAGGATTTTTATTGAAGCATATGACAAATTAACGGCAACTAACTTCCTTACAAAACTTTATGACAATGGGCGATTTTCAGATTCTCTATTCTTTTCAATTTCATATTTATTAGGCACATATTCCATATTCACCTGCATATTGCTTGTCGATTGGTTAAGTAATTGTTCGGTACCCACATGATAATTTTGATCGAGCAGCGCTACGTAAGACCAATGCAAATTTGTTGTTTGCCGGGGTCTCGGGGGTTCACAGTCAGTATTTAACGAGGCAGCATTTACATGGTCGTTTCTAATATAAACTATACCGCGTAACAATTTTTTAGCACACGCTGCGATTTCGACAAAATTATTATTTCAGTGATGCTCGAACCCCGAAACATAAAGTTAAACTTAAAACTTCTAAATGATCAATGTAGTAGCCAAAAAGATTGGGCAATTATTTCGAAGCCGATCAAGCTATACTGAGGAGAATAATCTTTAAGTTCGATCATCTTGAATTTTATTTTACACTGCACATCTAAATCCAACATACTTCCATATATTCAAGGCTACAATTTAGTTTACAATCAGACCTACCTTTGAAGTCAAATGCTGTATCGCTGTGGTATTTAGTTCAATTGTCAACCACTGTTGGATAAGGATTTGTTTCCGTTTACCTGAGCAGGATATGGGTCCGGGCGGGTGATGACTGTGACCGTCAATAGGGGCGTCAATATTACTCTTAGCACACCTGCCACTCTGGTGTGTCCACGGTGTCGTGTTTGCAACTCTTGTTTTTGTATTATTTCGGGACTTACGACCGATGATCCACTCGTTTAGTATCTATCTTTACCTTTACCATTATCTTTCCCTATTTGATTATAGTGTTCGGTATTTTAATAGTTCACTGCTGGAAAATCTGTTATTCAAATTCAGCACGTTCAGGTACAACTTTGTTCCGATCTCCGACATTTAATAGGGAAAATGCGCGAATACATGCAATTTGATAGTTTCTATATCTTTACAAAACATTGTAATTTTAACGTGAGGAACATTTATTTACCGCTCAATTACGGCTCTTTATACGACGTACTAGTTCGTAGATGTCCCCACGGTTACATTAGCCATATTTACGTACTGGCCGAGGACTGGTCAGTGTGTTATATTAATTGACGTTCATGACAAATACACTTGTTTGGGAATATTGGGCTTGAGTATGACAATTTTGACATTAAATTTCCTTGCCAGATATATTGACTTTCTGCTTTCAGTTCCGTCCCTAAAACACTACTCTGCAATGTTGGAAAAAAAGAAGAATAATGTGGAGATGAAACCAGAAAACAAAGAGGCAGGGACTGTATCCCAGATTGACTACTCATTAGTTTCGCATAAGATAAACAAGAACGGTTAATGTAACCCATACAAGCGATAATTGTAATTATTTTCTATAATTATGATAAGACATTCTTTACTATCAATCTTGGAGTCTCATTAGGTACATGAGAGACTCATAATCTTAATGCAATAGCATGTTGAATTGCTGTCAAAACCTACCTTACGTTTAAAAGAAACCAATCAGCCCTAGCCTATCAGTTGAAACACGAACTTTTATTCCATATTGTACATATTTAGATTTTATCATAATATTCTTGGGCAAGAATAGACTCACTGCTATGATTCAAAGTGATAGTTTAATGTTAGCTACGGCAACTTACCCACGAGGTACAACGTAATCACCGCTACCGCAACATATCTATGAACCTTACTTTCAACCGGCTTCTACATGTTCTATCTTTCCACTCGGTGCTATCCATTAAAAACACAAAATTAAAAAGAAACCGCATCCGTCCAAACATTCCAAACAAACCAACTATTGGGACCTGTATCGCTCTACGAATCTAACAACGAAATTTAAAACCTTCATACAATTAAACCACAAAACAGAAGTACTACCTTTCACTAATTTCAAAACTATTTCGATCTTCTGCAACGTCATTTTTCCTGGTACCTTATTTTTCCATTGTCATTAAGGTGCCGATTCTATTTACAAGCGATCATACTAAGTCAGATTACCTATTTATGTAGTTTTTAAGAATTAATAACGATGTTAATTGAAGTTCCCATTACGTTCTTTTGCGTATTGTATGAATCACCCCACTTCATATCGGGACTGTATCACTACCATGATCCTCGAAAACCATATGCATTTTGTCTACAGAACAGCTAAGATACAGGCATTGCATCGTCCTAATCACAAAGTTGCGAAAGGGAAATAACATCGCCGGCAATTAGTAACTTCTAGCTCCAATAAAGATATGAGGCCTCTCCCGAGTTTTATGCTTACACTTTAACGGAAGGGTTCAAGGTGACGCTCATTCTGATCGCTTTGCAATCGTATGTTCCTCCGTCCTCTCTGTACCGTCTGTCTGCTCACGTTGTTCCATAATCTTTACACACTTTTCCTTCTTCCAGACGCATGGGCCACAATCAACCAAACCTTGGTAACACTCATCCCTTGGTCATTTATAAAGGGCTATCAAGCATTGTTTAAATGGACCAGCCATTCTCTTTCAAAAGGTAATCAACGAAAACTTGCACAACAATAGAAGGTGGTCGTATCAATTACGCCAATCTTTTTCAAGAAACCACTGGCCTAGGAAAGCTGAAATTTATTGAACAGGGTCATGCATATAAAGGAGTTCAAGTTTAGTTTTCAAAATTGACCCGGGGTACGAAGGAGCCACAAGTAAGGCTATTCAATCTTCATATATATGCTATATAGAAAATCCTTGATAAAATTTTTTCTAAGAACCAACTGAAGGCCAGGAAAGCCTGAGAATTTTATGGAATATCTATCCTGATATAAGGTATTCAATTATAGTTTCAATCCATGTACCTCAGGGAGGTACACGGACGGGCCCAAATAGGCGATAAAGTTTTTACATCCTATATTATAGGACAACAACTCTTTAAAACATTATCTTAATCAAGAACACTGCACGGAAAGATGACATTTTATGGAAGTTTCTTCCTTACGAGGATCGAATTTTGCGGTTATGTTACACGGCTATAGGACGAGCTATATAGGGGCCACGATACTGTAATATTCAACATTACTTTATTAAGCTATTTTGATATTCACGGGGAATTCCCATTAAAAATTCTAGATTATCCTAAGACCATCTGAGCAAGTGGTACAGGTATTAGATTTATATGGGAATTCTTTTGACTTATAGAGCTAGATTCTCAATGGGGTTCTATGTCACATCATTCGTGGTCGTTAAAAGGGAAATTATCGGATTGCAAGGTTTTACATATGGATTATATAGGGGATAATACCTTTAAAAAAATTTGTTCTTCTCAAGAAACACTCGGGCCATTTAAAACTGATTAAATCGGGGAACAACCTGATATTGAGGGACTCAATGTAATTCTGATTTGTCATCATAGGACGCTAGTTGCAATTGGCACAATAGGATCAAAAGGTTTTACACCCGATTGATACATTTGGGCCTAAATCTTTATAATTTTTTCAATAACCACTGGCACCAGAAAGCGAAAATTTATATGAAGCTTCATTTGAATCATTGGAAATTTCAAGTTTGTAACAAATTCATGACCCCAGCGGGTATTGAGTATATGGCACACAATAGGGAGACAAAGTTTAACATATGAATTGTAATATTTAAAAATAAACTTCATCTCAAGATCAAAAGACAAACATTCAACTGTTGTATTTAAAGCTTCAACTGAATATAAGAGTCGCGAGGGCCAAGTCACTCAGGTGTGAGCGCATCTTGGCCCATGCTCTTGTATTGCATTCAAAAAAAGGGAGGGGTGGTTACATTATTGCAGTTTATTGTAGGCTCATGACCTAAAAATAGTCGTAATTCATTATAGTGCATAATTTAGCCCCCCCCCCCCGCTTCTTTTTCATAAACATAATAATAAAAAAAATGGGAAGAAGCTAATTATTGCAGCTAATTATTATGTACTCCCCCCTCCCAATTACATGGTTAATACATTCCTCTCTACTCTCTTCTCTCTCTTCTCTCTCTCTTCTTCATCTTCCTCTCTCTCTCTTCTCTCTCTCTTTCAAATTTCCACTTCTCCTAATTATGTTTAAAGGCCTATCAAATAAACATGTAACAGATGAAATGTAATGTATAATTAATGATAGCTAATACTAATCTTAGGTCATTTTATACACATGTACGTGTTCTGATATATCCATGCGTGTTGCTTATTTTTCAATTAGCTATGAAAGGTTTTTATTCTGGCCGAAATTGAATTCAAATAGCTTTTTGTCAATCAACACGAAGTTTATTTCATCACGGCTTGGAATGTAAGCAGTTAGTTACATGTGGGCAAAGATCAGCTAAATGGAAATAATAACGTCCGTCACTTTTTATTTTTTTCATAAAGCGCAATTGCATATATGTTGTATTAAAATGATAATTTAGTATCTCCTCTTTACTCCCATTACAAGGAATATATAGTTTACCTAGTATTTTTTTACATAAATAATGTTCAAAGGTAATCAGTACAAAAGTGACGGATGTTACATTGACATTATATAAATGAAGATTTTTCTCGCAACAATGTTAAAAATAATAATAAGGTTGCATTTTACATGTATATCATCAGTCTAAAACAGCTCTAGACCTTCTACCCTAGATTTCTGTGGTAATTATTGGCTAAAAATATATTGTTACGGATGTTACTTGATGCGCACAAGGATTTCAAAATATTGTATGCATATAATATTATGTAATCTGGTTATAAAATTTTAACATTTGAACATAAAAAAAAAATTAATTATCAATGCTTTTGTCTTATAAAGCTCATATACATGTAATATAAAATTCTTAAAAAATACAATTGATATAGCGCTCCATAAAACAGCCGTTATTTTTGACAATTTGACAATTCTCGTTTTGCGGAAGTCACACTAATGGCAATCTAATGATAAATTACACTGAACATTTTAAAAATAGTGTTTCTTTTTAACTAATGCTGTCTTTGATACGGAAATAAAATCATTTTAATTTAAAGATAAAACCCTCTTTTTTATATGTTTTATTGGGCGGGGGGTGTCATGAAGAACCTAAATAGAAAGTGTGACTTTTCAATCGATATTTGATCTACCCTAAAGACCCTAGTAGATAGTAGAAAGTGTTACTTTTCAAACATATTTTGTAAAATTCAAATTCATAGATTATACAATCCTCTCAAAAGTGCCAGAATATTTTCATCCTGAGAAAGAATATAAGTATAAGCTGTGCGGGGAGTGGAAGACGGGGTAGGGGTGGTGGATTTGTAAGCTTTGCATTCACAGGTAATTTGTTGTATGTTAGTGAGAGCTCTGCACTGACAGGTAAATTGTTGTGTATAGTAGAGAGCTCTGAATTCACAGGTATTGCGTTATGTGTAGGTGAGTGGTCGAGAGGTCTCTGCATTCAACAGGTAAATCGTTGTGTATAGGTGAGAGCTCTGTAATTGCCAGGTACTCGTTATGTGTAGGTGAGAGTTCTGCATTGACAGGTAAATCGTTGTGTGTAGGTGAGAGCTCTGCATTGCCAGGTAATCGTTTATGTGTAGGTGAGAGCTCTGCATTGACAGGTAATGTCGTATGTGTGGGTGAGAGCTGATTGCATTCACAGTAAATCGTTGTGTGTAGGTGAGAGCCTCATTGACAGGTAGTCGTTAGTGTAGGTGAGAGCTCTGCATTCACAGGTAAATCGTTGTGTGTAGGTGAGAGCTCTCATTCACAGGTAAGTTGTTAGTGTAGGTGAGAGCTCTGCATTCACAGTAAATCGTTGTGTGTAGGTGAGAGCTCTGATTCACAGGTAATCGTATGTGTAGGTGAGAGCTCTGCATTCACAGTAATCGTTTGTGTAGGTGAGAGCTCTGCATTCACAGGTAAATCTTTGTGTGTAGGTAGGGGCATGAATTCTGTTTGTAGATCGGTGCACTAACAGGCAGTCAGTGTGCATTGTTGGGTTCTCAGCATTCACATGAAGTTGTTTGCATCAATATCAGACAAGTTCAGATGATAAGGGCTTAACCAGTATGCTAAATAATTTAAAATGCTAATAATTTGTTTCAAAATCACAGAAGTAATACGAGTGTAAGAGATCATTGGGTTATTTACAAAGTTGGAGTAGGTAATGATGCATCGAAGTCTGCATTTCCTACATTGCAGCTGAACATTCGACATTATCATCTTGAAAAATAGAATGAAATTGTACTAGTAATTATAAGGTTCCTGTTGCACCAGTCTCCTCAGGTGAAGGACCTGCATTCCCGCATCTAATTGAACACACTCTGAGCATGTATCTCAATATGGCAGTAATAACAGTATGACATTTAACTTCGGACATGACAAAGTCCATACTTTTTCTACCATTTGTATCAAAGATAAAGAAAAATGCAGTGTTCGGTGGGATTTTTTTTGCAGTATCTTCTGTTCAAAGCTAAAGTATTACAACTTGTACATTAAGATATAAGCTCCTAAAGATAAAAATCCTGTAGGAGATGGGGGATTTTTTATCTATCAAAATCCTATCATTATCAGACAGGTATGGGAGAAAAATCCTTAGAGGAGAAAAACTCCTATGATTTTCAATAGGATAATTAATCCTATAGAAAATGAATTACATTAAATGTCCACATAAAAATCCAAGTCCTATTTTTAGTAGACAACATAGGTATTAATCCAACCAATTATTGCTATTATATAGTGAGGACATATTTATTTGAGACATTTAATTCTAATGCATTTTCTATAGGATAATTATCCTATTGAAAATCGTAGGAGTTTTTTTCCTATAGGATTTTTCTCCCATGGATAATGATAGGATTTGATAGGATAAAAATGTTGCGCCCCCCCCCCCCCCCTCGAATTTCTGGATCCACCCCGGGTAGTAAACATAATAGAAAAGATCAGTAAATTATCATTGTATTCCGTATCTGCAGAAAGTAATCATAGCGAAGAACGGATGTTACGAAAATTGACTGACATGCAAACACATCTGACGCGAGAAATTGTGCGATAAATTCATTGTTTAGATATTAACTATATAGAATTATCGATGGATGTCTTAATCAATAGATATATAAAACAAATACTATTAAGAATAATCTTGAATTATAGTTATATATACATCATTTTCGACGTTTTAAATCTACCCATCGTATTGACAGACGGTGTAACGTCCGTTATACGTTTTCAAGGCTAATTTCCTTTGTTAAATGATTAGCATTATAAGTATTAATTGCTAAAATTGTAATTAATTTGCAATATAACTGCAGAGGTCTATTTCTCATCTTTTTATTTTTGTCCAACTGTAAACAATATTTGGCATTGTATTGAAGGATTGGATTTTACAATGTACCAACAATGTATTGTCAATTTGATGCTTTAACTGTTTTACTGTGCTTACCGGGAAAAAATAATACTGTTTGATCTGATCAATTCTATTAGCTAAATATCACAAATATCAATGTTCCAGAAAAAATAAGCCAATACAATTTAATGATATTAAACAAATAATTCATAACTACTACAGTGTGGAAAAGAAGATCTACAATTAAATATGATACTGTGTCTGTTTAAGAAAGAGATGGAATAAATGGGAAGCTCTTTTTCTGCTAATTATTGTGAGCTCTGATACATTGTACCTCATTGGAATATTTGAAAATATACGTTTTTCTAAAAATGCATATATGTTTAGAATGCCTTTATATAGTAATACCTTAAACCTATTTGGGTTTTTTTTTTTCGTTCATTATGGTTCTTGATGATGCCATGTGGATGCATGTGAGAGAGGGTGTAAAAGTTGGTATGTAAAAAAAAAAAAAAAAAACCCCAATTTATGTTATTTATTTTTCTTTGTTATTCACAGGAACCGGTAATTTTGAGTCTGTAATAATGAATTATTAAGGTCTATACTATATCACCCTATTAAAAAACACAAGGAATAAAACGGATTTTCTCCTCAAAACATCGTTTCAAAATAGCTCTCGAATTATGCTTTTATTGTCACCCACCTCGAAATGCTTCCTGGTTCAGTAATCCACTTTCTATACTATCGATCCACCTTATAATAAATTACCTCATCGACGCTGATCAAACTCGGAATAATTCGGTGGGTTTTCGAGGACACTTTTTACATTCAAACACAGAGTCCATGAGTAACGTCACTTCCGGTAGTCATATACTTTTCTTTTTACATTCATCGAATAAAATCATGTAAACCGTTTTTCGCCGTAATAGCAAATCTATATTTGATAAAATCATATCACGATATTTAAGGAAATTAAAATTTATCAATTATTTAAATATGAAATTTCGAGTTTCAAAGTGATGAGTTATCTGTTTTTAGGCTTGGGATACCGGAAGTGAGTTACTCATGGACTCTGTGTTTGAATGTAAAAAAGTGTCTTCGAAACCCACCGAATATCCGAGTTTATCAGCGTCGATGAGGATTATTTTAATAGGTGGATCGATAGCATAGAAAGTGAGATTTACTGAACCAGGAAGCATTTCGAAGGTGGGTGACAATAAAAGCAATATTCGAGAGCTATTTTGAAACGATTGTTTTGAGGGGAAAATCCGTTTCATTCTTGTGTTTTTTTAATAGGGGGTGGTAGAGTAATAGACCCTTAATATCAATTATTACAGACCAAATTACCGGTTCCTGTGGTTTATTTCATGTATTGTATTGAGTGGGGAAAAAAAGATTGTAATTAATACACTCCGTCTTTTAAAATAGTTAGGTATAAAATATGCAGTGAAACCATACTTTATAAAATTGCATTGTTTCAACAGGGGTTGAAAAACCTCTTATAAGCATGCGCAAATTGTGGACATTTTCAAGCAAAAAGAAGTATAACTTTTTTTATATTTCAAAACATTCAGCAAAAAAATTATCTATACTATGTAATTTTATACCATAAAAGAATGATGCAAATTCCTGTAATTACAGGATTATATTTTTTTCAAGATTTTAATTTAAAAAATAACGGACTGTAATGTTTCCATTTGCTTGACCTTTGCCCATGTCACTAGTCAACACTTGCATTGCAGGGTTGTTATGTAAACTATTTGATGATAACTATTATTACCAAGGGTACAAAGGATCCTTGGTGACAGAATTCTGGTAATTGAAATATTAATATTTTCCAGTCATTCAAAGATGTACAAGTCTTGGTTAGCATTCGCTGATTTTTGTTCATCTATATTGTGACTTAATGTTAGTACTCATGTGACGTAGTCAGATTAGTTTTTAGATTAAAAGTCTATGGATAGTGAATCATTGCGAGATTAGGCTATATATTTGCTATTTCACAATGCGAAACGAGAAATAACATCATAAACATCATCTGTCAAACTGAAACTTTTTGTTTCAAAATCATTTTCAATTCCTTCAGGTCTTGCGCATTTTAGTAAGCCCCGTTAGGATTTTCCCAAACTTTCTCATTCTTGGGATTAACAATGGATAACGTTTTTTCTTTATTAATGGACACTTTTTTATGGTTTAGTTGTTATACTATTTATGGATGCCATATTTCTTTCTCCTGGCTTGTTATTGAGCATCATGCTTCTTTTTTGGAAATCCTATCGTTTGTGTTAAATACTTGCATTAGTTTACGTATTCTGATTATACAAGTCCGGCTTAACAGACACGTCATCTGGCCATCATGGCACCAAAGATATTGGATGCTCTTTATCAATATGCTATTTTTTGGCTCGCTAAATGTGACACCACAACCACATACGAAGCACTTATTGTTCTATTGTCTATTTATATACTATTTAACGTCGACATGCAGTACACGCCTCATTTTGATATATTTCTTATTATTATTCAGGCGTTCGTGTAATTCCCGTGGTTTTGGGTCTGCCAAGTGCTTTTTCAACTTATATCCATACATAATTATTCACCGGTTATAAGGGTAAAAACCGTGATAAGAGGATCCCCTATTATTAGGTATTGGTACTTTACAATAAACGATTATGATATACCCAGGACTTGATTGCGTATGTAGATATGTGATTCGTTTCGTCTTCTTTCCGCTGCAGCCGTTAAGGGTTATCTGTTTTTTCAGTTTCAATTGGGAACAAATGGCAACATTCAAAATTCCAAATTGTTGTATAAAAAAACCAAACCTATTCGCCTTCGTCAAAACATTTTTAAGTACGCTGCCCTAGAACTGTGTGCAGACTGTTCAATTTCACACCCATCGGATACAACTAAACTTAGACCGCGCAATACAAAATTCCAGCATGCAACTGGTTGGAAATGGAGCTAGGAAATTCGCATAAGAATTACAAAAAAAATATTTAGAATTATAACTTTTTCTGCAGACTAGTTAATTATGACCACGTTATTTTGGAGCTAAAATATAAAATTGCATTCTATGTTAAAATGACTTATTAGGTATAATCTTATATTTCTAAAGTCAGCAAAAATTTGAACTCATTTGTCGATACAAAGAACTGGGAATACACACTTAGAATTCTATGGCATTAAACAGTTTAGTCATTTGTAACAAGTAAGAGGGTCTAGTAGCTTGTGACTCATACTGGATAAATGTCATTTTAGATGGATTTATACATTCTTCATCATTGATTTTTTAATTTGTAAAATAGAGTTAAGTAATATCTATATCCCACACATTAGTGTAATATAACGTATACCATTGCGTTCTCCATTATTTGGGTCAACATCTAATAACTCCACCATCCATCACAAGGCCAGTAGTCATTGACGCGTTGTTTTACTGGATATCATACATGTACGGACGTGTAAAATATCCTGATTTTTTTTTTCCAGACAATTCAATAAGGCAACTTGGAAAGATTAGATAAACAATTCAGGTTGTGAACATTAATGATTTTTCATTATCTTCTATTCATGTGAAAATCTAATTCCCTCCAAATGGTATTTGGCCAACAAATTGTACAATAAAATCGGAGCATACGGAAATTTATCTGAAATGTAGCATTTTTTTTAATGGGCATTTAACAATGCATTTCGATATGAATATCATATTGCGAAGTTGAATGAAGAAAAATCAAAGTAAAATTTTGATAATCACATATGCTATTTTGCAGGTGCGTATTTTTGACTGCCGGGGCCTACTTGGGCTTAATTTTGTACCACCATTAATTAACAATATACTGTAAATATTTATAAATTTCACTTCTATTAATATTCAAGTATGACAAATTATTTACATATTTAAAAGAAAAATTTGCAGGATCATACTCTTAACACAAATATTGACAATTTTCTAGGACTTCTTCAATGAATTCTAGATATATTGCCCGGTTTGAGTAGTGTGGGGTACCGTACTAACAAATACCTATAAGTTACTGCAATTATACATCCGACACGACACCCCTAATTGTTGTGCTTTTAATCATCCCCTAGGAATAAGAATGCGATACCTACAAGTCAATTTAAACTAGCAACTCTTTTGGCAGGATCCCACAATAAGCTCCGGAGCTAGGGTACGCTCGTTACTTATTTCCTAAAAGACTTCTTTGAATACTAAGTGTC
>CAJDSM010051233.1:6640-21269 GCA_903981925.1 Ostrea lurida | reverse complement strand
GTATGTCTATCTCTATCTAGCTGTTTATTCTACACGAGACAGAAGTGGACTTCTGTTTGTTTTATATCCTTTAGCATCGACCTCTACTGCCTCTTGTTAATGCATCAGACATATCATATATTGCATGGAAATTCATATGGGATAATAATTTGAAATTTTTAAAAATATTACCACTGACTAGTCACTGTGTCACTATACGCTCGCGAAGCTCAGTGATGGAGTTTCCCCCAATTCTACTTTCTTGATAAAATTGCCGACTCCTGTGCTGCTACGCAATTCTATAACGGGTGTGTTTATACACATGTAGGTATTGAAGATGCGCATCTGGCAGGAATTTCGGTTTTCTTCAGCTTTTGAGAAAGTAAGTTACACTAACAGGTTGGTAAGCTTGCAGGGCCGTAATCAGGAATTTCCATTGGGGGTACACAGGACTAAGGCGAGGGGTTTTAGGGCCGCTATATGCCCTCAGCTGGTACAGAGCTGGCCTTGGTAGGGGACCAGGTGGCGAAGTTCCCGGAAGCTGAGAGGTTTTAGCATTTTAATTGGGTATGGGGGCCGCTTAAGATCCAGGACAGGCCCTGGTAGGGGGGTCTAGGGGGTGAAGCCCCCGCAAGCTGCGAGGTTTTAGCATTTTTATTATATTCTTTAGGATTTGGATATGTTTGGAATTGCTCTTATGAGATAAATGAAAACAAATTCTTATCTGATGTAAAACAAATACCGACTATCCCCACATAGATTAGAAATTGAACAAGTTAGATAAAGTAATATACCAAGAAACGAAAAAAAATGTAAATTGTGTTCAGAGAACATTGGAGATGAATATCATTTTATATTTTTATATTAGTATGTCCTTTTTATAATGATTGGTAGAAAACGTATTATTAAAGAATATATATTATAACGACCTCTCTTTTCAAGCTCTGACAACTATTATCAAGCTGAAATAATTACGGAATTAGTATACTTGGTAAATAACCTAAATATAATTGTTCATTCTATCAGATTCTCATTATTGTAGAATTATCCTCAGTTCTTATCCTGTCCATGTACAGTAATTATGATTATAGTGTTGTTGTTATTATTTATTGCTAATATTATTTGTTGTATAGTTAACAGTACTTCATACCTAATGGAACTGTAATGGTCTTGTCAATTAAATCAATCAATATCAATATTAGGACCTATTATCTAACCGGACCCCATGTAGTTGTGTTTGTTAGGCTATTGAAGATGTCCGAATTCTACCCGAAATGAACGGCATTCATTCCATTATTATTCTGCTGCACTCCCTTCGCTATAAATTACTTATACATGTAACGGATGTTTGTTTATAATATGGGGTATTTGAAGATTTGCATGTGGCAAGGATTTTGGTTTTTTTCAGCTTTTGAGAAAGTATACTATCATGTTGTTGGCGCTTGGTCAGGTTTGCAGGAAAAATTACACAGAGAGAATGCGACTTGTCTACGCAGCTACGGTAAGGTTTCTCCCGAGAAAAAATCGCAGTACACTGTACTAAATGTACCTCCAGTGCTCTTCGCGGTATCTTGACGTCACAATGTAAAATTGTGCGTTCATACTGTTTACCGTTGAACGTCATATCGTAGGGAAAATGTCATAATTATTAGAGTCTCTTTTAGTCGTTATTTACTATGGCTAACAAAGATAAAATGTATACATGTAAATTTCACGTGAAAATTATTATACATCAATTTCCTTAGTATTTCATCACTCTCAAATTCTCGATATTCATTATGCGCAAATGTAATATCTACATTACATCGCGACCTTGAAATCGCCCTTTTCTGCATCTATACAATGGACTCATTGCATAAAGAGGGTTATCGCCTGTAAACAATGCGCCAGTTTCACGAATACCTGCTACAGTCAGTTAATACAATTTTTTGGAATATAGGTTCTGCATTTATGTTATATTTTGAAAAGTGTTGGGTGCAACTCATGTTACTTATATCTTTAAGGCACGGTATCTAAAAGACTGTGGCGCACTCCGGTAATTGCGGAGGCGTTCAATATGTTTTTGATTTTTTACCCTTTTCAAAAAAAGATTGCACTTGCCTCATCTAACTTTCATGTTAGAAATTTTATATCTTTTTTGAACTTTTTATATAATTTATCTGCTGGTAACTACGCATATTGTGAAACTTCTGCAGTGTAAGAAAGGCCTGTTGTGTGTTTCCGAAAAATAAAGTGTTACGTAATCATGAGCTGACGTCACGGTTAATTAGTATGAGGGAAACTGTATGATACCGCCGGTCGCAGTCAAGATACGGGAAGTATGTGTCTCAGACATTTAACTTAGTACAATTTAAAAATTGGCATTGTGAATTTGAGGTGTAATTTCACACCAGATATCACTGCATTTGTCTTATGGGAGACCTTAACGTAATTGCGTAGCTTGTTTCTCCTCCTATAGTTTTTTCAAGTGGAGGACCCTCTTTTGTATGGTTTAGGAGGAAGTGCACGCGGCAAGGATCTTTTATTCTCTTTCAATTTCGAGAAAATGTGCAGGTTGCTGGATACTACCGGTCCGTATCGAGGAAATAAAAGAAATGTATTTGTCATCTTTGCTCCTTTTCACAATTTTTGAAATTAGAAGGACACTTAACAACTTGAAGATTCACAAACAATATTTAATGGATTTTCTAATGATGTTTAAATATAATTAGGTTTAACTTGGTCATTTGAGGAAATGTTTTCTTTACAGAACTCTAGACTCTGTCATTGATTACAAACTGAGGACCTTTATTTCATTACGATGCAAGAAGGCCCCCCCCCTAGTCCTTTTTTCGTGAGCAAAAGTATCATTATGTATTGAAGTATAGGTAATAAAAATGCTAATGCGCGCGGAGTTTGGTAGGGCTGGGGGGGGGGGGGCCACATCCCTTGTTTCCGGCTTTTATTTTAACACATTTTCGTCAATAATCTTCTTAATCAGGGCCTGGAGGGGTTGAAGTATATTTTTTAAATATTCAAAAAATGGTAAGCATCTTTGAAACACAGTGGTTACTATATAATTGTTGTCAGGAAAACGCATCATTGATTACGTAATTAAAGGATTTTGTACGAGAATAATAAACTTGATGCTTTTTTACTTTCAAACAAAATCGATTGTGAAGCATTGTAGAGAAGACCTTTATATTAAGATAGAACCATAAATACAAGCGTACCCCTCTCCCTCCATTTTCGAAAGTTCTTTGATCCCCGTCGGTAATCTATTCTATCCATAACAATCACTATTATACTGTCCCCATCTTCATTTTGAAAGTCCCAAGCAGAGAAAAAGAGAGGAGAGAGAGAGAGAGGTAAGAGACGAGAGAGACAGAGAGAGAGAGAGAGAGAGATGAGAGAGAGAAGAGAGAGAGAGCATGTATATGTATACATGAAGTGGTGCAGAAATTTATTTCGCTATGTGGACACCAGTTCCTATCTTTAATGGTACCCGTATATTAAGAACAGTTTTAAAACATCCATTGATCTTTTGCGCGGGCTGCTTCAATGGTAGCGTTCGAGTTCGTTCCGTCATGATCCCTCAGAAACCGATGAAGCGGACGGCCTCTTTCCGTTGGTTACAGTGTTAAGTCGGACGTCCGAGAAAATGACGAACGGGACGACGCTCGTGCTGCTAACAAGGAAAGGGAACCAGCGAAAAGTCGGCAATGAACACGGCAGCCTTAAATATTCTTCAATAATGGGAATTTGACTCAAAATGAAAGAACACAGGAATTAATTTATTATCCATTGGATAGCGCAATTGATGTGTAAAAGTGAAGAATACGGTATATCATTTCATTTTTCAAGCGTGTTTTCTATAGATCCATTTAAAGCTTCATACATATTACCGTAGTGTTTAAAGACCCGATTACGTTTAAAGAAAATTTCAGATATGTCTAAATTGAACATCAACAGCTTTGTAGTCACACTAAAATATATTGATTGATTTTCCATTCATGCTATCTATATTAAACATGATCGAGCTATTTGAAATTGGCCTTTCATCATGTGAAATATAAATGTTTAATGTCATAGATTATGCGACATTTGTATGTATATCACATGTTTTGTTTGACGTGAAATTACCAATTAGGCATGCATGCAACGAGCTATTTTTTTATTTTGTTTTTTTTTGAAAGCTGATTTTTCATCTAAAGCCGTGATATCACATGTTACCGGATTTAATATCAATACACTCGGCAGCCGCCCAAGAGCCTATATGAAATACGAGACCTGTTACAAATCAAAATAAAGTTCTTCTGTGTGTGCATTAACTCGGTGGTTATATTTAATTCTAGGAATACCGTTAACAGTTTAGTCATTTCGAGTCATTAAAGTCGAATTTGCATCGGCCAAAGAATATAAAGTAGAGGATCGACCATCGCTACTAACTTAGTTCACACTGACGTACAAAAGGGGGATTTTTTTTATAACAAAAAACAAAATCACCCACCCCACAAAAGAAACCAAACCCCCGCACCCAACAACAATAAAAAAGAGCCATGACGCAGTGAATCCAAACTATAACCTTTGAGAAAAATATTTGTTCTAACTCAACAAAACACAAACGCTTACCACAACGGTAGCTAAGATGCCTTTCCAACACTCCAGTCGGTTTTTGTTTAAGCAGTTTCGTTCTTTTAAAGTAATTTGAAGCTTGCAACGACATGATGCACAGCTAACCGTCATTCATTATGGAAATACCAGTTTCTTATTAACAGCTCTGTTTTGTTTTGTTTCTCCTAGGTGAAGAATGTCAACTCACGCTCGGAAATGATTGTATAGACACCATATGATATCTTTTGCTAACGTTTTGCCGAAACCTGCAGATACGACATATCAGACTTTGTAGCAGCTCTCTTTAATGGAGTAATGTAACCTCCTGTTGCCTTGCGCGTGTACAAGTCGTTGTAGTGGTTTTTTAAATTCAATATTCCAAAAATCTGTAATTACAACTACTATAAAAATAAAAGTTAGGTGCCAGGCACCTTTCGCAAATCGAATTATCCATAAGCCATACATACGTATTTGATGTTAACTGTAGTCTTACACTTGACTTTCGGGGGATTTTAAACTGTTGCGTTGACGCGTGTTTTCCAAATAGTGCACAGATTTTTTAACTCATCATGACCCGTTCCGAAACTATGAGATATCTTACGAACATAAAATCAATGGAGGCTCGAACTCGGGACCGGGTTCGATGTGGGGGTGGAGGTCACACGGAAGGAGGACAAACATGGCGGTCCTGACGGAAATCTTAACCGACCTGCCGCCTCTGCAGCTCCAAATGTCCGGATATTTACCAGTTCCACATTCCACGGTAAGAACGAGTAACCATGGCATGTGATGAATTTTTGTTAATTTTCCTCCTCTCTCTCCTCTCTTAAACTTAATGTTTTCATCTCTGATTTTGGTGGAACGAGAAATATTTTTTTTTTATTATTATTTGTTTATGATTTAATGTTTTAAATTAATAATTATTTCCAAATAAAACGCAAGAGAATTTTACTCACAGACGCTTACCTTGCTATGAATGCACGTTTATACATCAACATGTGTCAATGGCCCTATAACACTGGATGAAAAACAGCCATTCGTAAGACCATATTTTACGACAAAAACAAAAAAAAAGGTGGTAAATCGCTCGATTAATAATTGCAATTTAGTTTACATGTACTTATATTTGGATATTATTGATTTACCTCGTGGGTGTCACTGGTTGTATACATTTACTAACATGTACAATTGTTATTTTTTTATATAAGCAATGTCAACCACTACTGGACATATATCCAATCATTATGATATATGCTTTATTGACCAATAGCGACCACAAGGGAGCACCAATATAACAACAGAACACTTTATTGATTAAAATCATACACTTATAACAATCACAAATCTCATTTATGAAAATTAATTAGTAAACTTATAATGTTACTGAAACTTAGCTGGCAGATTTATACTACTCGCCCACCCCTTTTTCCTACTTTCAAATCATTGATTAATTTATCCCATACACGTTATTTCGTACCGTGCGTTACGCCGTAATGTATTCCTTTTCCAGTGGTCGACTCCTTCGGTATCTCTACTAGAGAACGTGTCCACTCACACTTCAGTAAGATAAAGTTCTGATAAGAGGGATGACACATTTTATTTCCGAATCAAAGGCCCTCTCAATGGGTGTGTTTTCCCAACCGAGTGACTTTACATTGTTACCGAGGACTGCCCACTTAATGCCTGTCAATAGTTTGACCCAAAAAAGCGTCAGAATGCATAACAGTGGAGAGAAAAAAAAAATCTCAAGAACATCTGCACCAATCAGATACAACGTCATATCTACAATAGATCACTTATGGCATAGATAGATGGACAACAGAAAAGACATATTAAAGCATGATGGCATCTAAATAGAATCCATGCATACATTTGGCTATTTATTTTTATGTTAAAACTTTAATACTATAGGTAAATTTAATATAATGTCTCTAGTATTAGTCTGTAGAATTTGCATAACAATATTTTACCTTGATATTGGATTGCTGCATTTGAATTTTAAATTTCATTATTCGTTGTCATTTTTTAATGATCTATTTAACCATCACCCTTATCTTGATTTTTCGGAGTATAATCTATACTACTATGGGTGTTTTTTTTTAAAATTAATCAAACAGTTCCTCGATCAGACGCGAAAGCACTGCGGTTACATACACGGCCTTCCTAGTGGCATCTATTTTCGGCGAAATCCTTTCGCAGAAATGTAACTCTGATCCGCTCTTTCTTGGAAACATTTTAAACCCATCCTATCATATCAACACTTAGATTATCTTGGTGGGTCGCAAGTTGCATCCTCTACTGTGATGCGGTATGACCTTTGACCATCACGATATCACAAAATTTCAGGACCGGACTCCTGGATGCGATTCCGAAGATCGTAAGAGCCTAGCCGCTAGGTAGGTCGATCTAGGTATTGAACGCACTGTATGGATTAACGCTTGCTGATTCGAGTATAGGGCTAGCTCTAGCTTGTCGTCACGATGTAGCAGCTCCGACCCTAACGTACCGTACGATCTGAACAACCAACAATCGAAAATTATATGAAATAAAATGTATGTACAGACATAGTTGCTATTAACAAGGAAAGAACAGGACATCTGAACACCCCACCCCCCAACCCCAGTAATATTTCAAAGTAGCTTTGCCGCAAATATTGTAAAAATTGGTATATTTGATAACTGTATATTTTTGAGAGATGTGTAAATGAGCTAGTGCGTAAACAATCATTGAGGTTAAATGGGACTGACATTCACAATTGAGAATAATCTCAGTGCGTGGACATAAATGTAAACACATACAGCAGTAAAAAACAACAAAAAATATTGCGGGCGGAATATAATTGGCATCTTTTATTTTCCAAATCAAAGCATGTATGACGTTCATATTAATCAACGATCAATGTCTGAGATTTCAAGTATCTTTCCCGGAAGTACTCGCAAAAAAGACTTTTGATTCAAAGCTATATTGGATATGTTTGAGTTAAACCATTTACTAATCGACATGTAGTCCGTTATAATAAAAGTCCTATAAAGCATCTCCCATACACACTCTGATTTCGAAAACTATCAATTAAAGTAAAAGTTGTGTCGATTGTAGAGTAGCAGGTGACATTTCAGTGAATGATTAAGGATATAAAGCATAACAAACTCAGCGGTTTAGATGTTGGTTGTACTGCCTGAAGATTCGTTTTGTACCATCGTTGGAAGGGCTGCACACAGTTTTAGACCAAATGCTCGACGACTTACGAACCTTAAACAGGGAGGAATCTTCATTTGTCACAGCTGCCATAAGACACGTGACCTACTGGTTTTGAATTCTGTCGAATGGACCACCCTATTCAGTCGCCTCCTACAACAAAGCAATGGTTTCTGGGTGGGGATCTATTTTAACACTGATCCCATGGACCTGAAGGAAAGAAAAAAGACAGTATTTAAAACACCACTGTTTGCCCATGAATCTTAAAGATGCCTCTAGATAGTAAATACTCCGTCTTTTGCTCTCCCTCAAAAAGCGAACTTTAGGCATTGAATTGGTGATTTAAGTGACGTCTTGCTGGACTACTGATTTCATCGGATGAAGATTATCAATGACCAAAACTTTGTAGACAAGACTGAACCGTTAGTCTATGGAATGTCAATGCTCAGATTCTCATGCCCATGTGGAGGCAACGCCTTAATTTTTCTTCAAGTGTCAAAGGTCAAGGTTCATAGGTTTAGCTTACAATGTGGTATGAAAACAAGTATGCCGGATAAACGACCGAAATTGTAGTTCAATCTTACAATTGTTATTTAATCATTGTGATACAGAGGTAGACTGCCCAATTGTTTTGAATGTCTACTGTCGTAGCATCACGTTAATGGGCAGACATTGGAGATAGTATTGTCAAACTCGGTGCGCACTACTTCTATGTGCCAACAGGAAGGACACTTTTTATTCTCAAGTCAGATATCGCAGGTCAGTTGCAGTATCAATTAGCAGGAAAACATACTAAGGCAGGTATAATAGAACATCAAACTGGTTACACATTTTCACTTTTATCCAGGAGGAGGATGCCTTTGTTTTCTCAAGGTCAATAGGGTCAAAGGACTAAAGTAGCAGGATGCAGCCAAATCAATCGGTAGGACATAGACATAAACTCCTTATGCAAGTGGGAGGTTGCCTATGTTTCTCAATGCGCATAAACAATAAACTTTTTCACACCAAAGGCACGTGCCTACTAAATATGTTTCCTTCAAAATCCACAGCGTATTACATGCCCACTTCACGTTCGGTTGCTCCTTTGTTGAAGAATGTATTGATGTGTAAATTGTAGGAGGACATTATTACTCACAAACCATAATCAATTGGAGTTCCTTCGCTATTTACATTTCAGTTTGGGAGTAAAATGCCGATAGAGTGTCAGGGGCGCGAATCCAGAAAATTGCGAGTTAGGGGGGGGGGGGGCGGACGCAACAATCATATGAGGCAGGGGTCTGAGGACCGCCTTGGAGGCCCCGAAGTGGGCCCTGCTCTGGTTGTGGGGTGCCCAGGGGGGCGAAGCCCCCGGAAGCTCCAGGGTTTTAGGAGATGTGTTGATAGGCTTGAAATTGCTCCGAGAGTAGTCAGTTGCACGTATATTTCTGTCATTTCAATCATAGAAATGAACGCAAATTTTTAAAAGAAAAGAAGGTTTTGTGAATGGAATTACACTTTTCTCAGAAAGAAGAGAGAGGACGAGGGGGGGGGGGGCGCCGTGTGTTAATTCATTAATTTTTCGCAAGCTGAAAAATAGATTATATATATAACACCTGATGTAAATTTTAGGGGGGGGAGCCGGTGCGCCCCTCCCCCCCTTAAATCCTGCCACTGAGTTTAGTCACATTAATAAATATTTCTTATAAAGGGATGTTTGATCCTATAGATATTCAGTATACATGGACTGGTATTATATGCATGTGCGCATGACAGTGACCAAAGCCATGTAAAGTGTTGAGGTGGCCCCCATCTGACAAGTTTTATTTATACTACTTAAACATTTTTGAGTTGACAACAGTGTGCTGGATGCGAGATTTTATCCAATTCTGATAGATACAAATTGTTACGTGTGATGATGTAAAAAGTGTGAATTCATAAAAACTACGTTATCTTCTTTTTGAATGAATTTGAAATATACTGTGATTTTTGCATATGTACGTATCAGCTTTCCAAAGCACTAGATACACATGCGTTTTGAAATTCAAATGAAAATAGGAGTAAATATTCAAATAATAATGTTGCTGAAAGCTCGATTTGCTTACTCAGGAATTTACGCGGTTCGTTATGTGCATGCTACCAAAACGTGCTTTCCATTTCATTCTTGTACCTGATGTTAACTAGAAAATCTTTTCCACTGGAACAGTTAGGATTCGTGGTCTTGACAGCAGACATTTGTGAGAGTGGTTTCAGTATATGGATCGACATAACCTGGCCTTGTTGGTCCGATTGTAATGACGATAAGATTTTTATACACTTTTGCATACTTAAGTTAGTTATGTTTACCCATAGGACATCCATATAAACCTCGATTCCATCGAAGATGATAGGTACAGTCTTTTTAGAAAGTCTGTATAATTTAGGAGGAATATAGAAAGAGATTGATATGGAAGACATTATTGGATGTGTTAAAATGTTTTGTGGAACTGTTTGTTTCGTATCAAATTGTCTTGTAATCATCATAACTCAGTAAGTAAAACTGAAGGTCCATAATCCAATCTGACAGAGACTTTTGTTATATTACATTACTGACATAATGTTTTGGAAAATCATGTTCTTTACATCAAGAATTCCATATTCCCCACCTTTTTAACGCAATGTCATAACTTATCACATATCATCTCATATCTTTCAATAATCAAAATCATTTTCTGCTGTCTTTGAGAAACTTTTCTAGATTAGTGAGCCACCGTTAAATCCAAACGAAAGGTTAGTCCGCCTATAGACGATGTGTATTTACTCCTTTACAGACTTTTTATCTGCACACGTGATTATTATCTGTCAAAATACTGCATATGATATTCAACTGATGGGATATGGACAATTTGTATTTGTTTATTAAATGAAAAGAAATTGTTACTTGTGCGGCATCGATCCGCCCCCCCCCCCCCACTCGAAGAGAGAGAGAGAGAGAGAGAGGAGAGAGAGAGAGAGAGGAGAGAGAGAGAGAGAAGGAGAGAGGAGAAGGAAGAGAAGAGAGAGAGAGAGAGAGAGATAGAAGAAAGAGAGGAGAGAGACGAGATTACATATATATCTGGTGAAATATGCATGTAACATTTCAAAACCATTTTTGTACGATCCGTACAATGGTTGTGCGCGGTGGCTGCAATCCCAGAAACAGTGCAGTTGTCAATGACAGTGCAGTATCTGCCGTGTTATGCAGTCATGTTAAGGAAGTTACCTGGGTTATAAATTATTCCAAATTTGTAACGACACTTGAAATCGAGTAGTACGCGTTATTATATAGTGTCTTATTTCACCCCCCTCAGTTGATAGGATAGGGTTTATGTTCATTTATCTGTATGTATCGGCCTCTAACTCTCGTGATGTAATTGACAATATAAAATTTTTTTTTTTTATTCGTGGCAAAAAAATGAAGTTTTAAATCAATGTTTTGATATTCAATGACACGTGATTAATGTACGTTGCTTGG
Organism: Ostrea lurida; assembly: GCA_903981925.1. Taxonomy (NCBI): domain Eukaryota; kingdom Metazoa; phylum Mollusca; class Bivalvia; order Ostreida; family Ostreidae; genus Ostrea; species Ostrea lurida. The sequence goes on along the minus strand of CAJDSM010051233.1, from coordinate 10,033 downwards.
GAATAACTTTATCTAAATAAAAAATGATATACAGAATGTACTCCGGCCAGTGAAGCGGTCCTATCTTTAATATTTGTACGCGTTTATAATTATCTATCATTCGGTGCACCATACCGTTAATTTAATAAAAAACAGGTAGATTATCTTTGAGTACGTATACAGACCTTCCGTTTAATAATAATATAATATGCATATAATAAATCTGTCATTCAAGTTTTAAGGATAGTAAGAAATATAAATATAATTTTTATGCCCCTGAAATTTTTTTTTTTGCCTGTTTGTCTACAAAACTATAACGTGTTGGTCATAACTTTTGAATGGTAAGCATATTAAGCTTTATATATTCCTTATGAATCAAATCTTATCACTGGTATGTGGAATACGGAGGCATCAAGTGTTTCACAACACATCTTGTTTGAAAAAACTATGGAGGGTATGAATTGCAACGCTCGCGCCGCGCAATACCTTGTCAAATGTTGCGATTAAATGGCATGCTTTATTCGCTTTCTGAAAGTGACATGTATAATACTGCATGAAGCATTGCATTTGTCCAAAAACAGAAGTTTATTTTTACTCTATATTACATTCTGTCGAGTTCCGGCTGGCGTTGAAATAATGACTGCACTAAGTAAGATTATACGCGCAATGTCACATTAACGGCAGCGCATCTACAAGAACAAAATAAGTTTCTTACAATGTGCAAAAGAATAATCAAAAGCATAAATTATTGGAAGTGTTGATATCATTTTTAGTCATTGAACCTCGAAGGAAAATATATTTAAAATCTATTCTCAAAACCACCTGGATCCAGGAAAGTCTGAAATTTATATGAAGCTTCACTGTATATAGTGGAGATCTTCAAATTTGTTCAAATCATGACCTCAGGGGTACGATGGGGTCCCCAATAGGAGATTCAAGAGTTTTACATTTGAATATATAGTGGATTTTAAAAAAAAAAATGTCTCTCAAGACCAAAAAACAACATTATACCTTATAAGCTTCCCTGATATAGAGAGAAATTCAAATTTGATCAAGTCATACTTCCCGGGGGTAGGGCGAGGACCACAACAGAGGGATCACAAAGTTTGCATAAAGATTTTCTTCTCCAGAACCACTGGAGTCATTTTAGAAACTTGAAAATTTCTTTTCTAATCCACTGCATGAGCCAGCGCGCGCAGGATCACTCAGGTGAGCCCGATGTGCATCCCATGGTCCTCATTAGTTACATTCAATTTGATTTTATACAGGTATTAAATATCACAGACAGTGTCATGAATACCAAAAGCAAAAGGAGTATGTTCGAATTTCACATTATCTCAGCTTTTATCCAATTTTAGTCTCGACATCCAGACGTTTGTTCCTTTATGAACGCAGTCGAAGCGTTTATGATGATGCAAGACTATCACATTGTTTTTAAAACGACTGTAATAAAGATTATACAGTTAACCTGCATGTTTCATGTGTATCAATATTAGATATTAATAAGACTAGCTTAATTTAAAACAAATATTTTTTTTTATGTATACTACATATTATATTGTACTACATAACTTATTCCGAAGAGATCGGATCACCGTCGAGTTGACAGGCGCGATCATCAATCACACGGGACGCGAAGCGTCCGAGTTTGATCTGAATGATCCGCGCCTGTCAACGAACGTGAATCAACGACTCTCTGGATCAGTTACTGTAGGTATAGATAAATTTATTATATACCCCTTCACGCTATCTATTAAATCAGACATTTATAAGATAGAATGTGTTCCAAATGCTATCAAAATCAGCGCTGTAGCTTCACTAGTATCGCCACACGCACGTGCGTGCACATCGGGGAAAGAGAAAAAATCTCTATTAATCAATTCTTTGTTGAATGATTTCTACTGTAACATGCAATGTCCATTCACCATATATGAGGTTAGATAACACTAGTTACATTTAGCATGCAATGACTTCTGACTGTATATGCGGAGATTACTCACATATCCGTCAAGCAGTAAACGGCCGTTATATTCCCGGTATTGTAAATTTTTGTGTTGTGTCGGTCAAATAAACAATAGACTCGAACGTTGAGAAATCAGAAAACACTAAATGGAAAAACCAATTTTAGAACAGGTTTTTTGCCTTGCTACTATCGGGTTGTTCGTTTTCTGCAAGACACGGAGAGTCAGATCTGAACAGTTTAGAAACCAAGTAACTATTTGATTAAAATTACAAAATTAGTCTTATTTCTAATTAATCAACGCATCCGAACACATCATTTTACTTTGATAGTACTCTCTCTGAGGGCCCTCAAGACATGATAACCACCCTAAGAAGTAATTACAGAACTTTCCGTCATTATCGCTTGTCCTTGTATGATAAATAAAAAAATGATTGGATATTTATATTTTCGTCCCCACTCGACATATTCACTCACCAATGGAGCGTCACCATTGCCGGTGAAGGTCTGTAAAATTTAGGCCTGTGCTCGCACTCACGGCCTTTGAGCAGGAGGTGCTTTTATCGTGCCACAACTTCTGGGACCACGGGGCCTTGGTTTTTAACGGTCATAAGGCCGGAAAAAAAATAAACCCACAAAAAAATGGTTATTAAGATGTAGTTTTTCAGGGTGCCCAGGAAATGCGAGATATGCAGGATGTTGCACGATTTACTCCAGACCCTGCCAGCAAGGCGCACCCTTCGAGATGGTGCAGGGTCGGTTCGGTTGCCCGCCCCTCGCGCTGCAAAATTTACAAGCTAGTACGCCCGTGAAAATACACAAACATACCGTTAAAGTATCAAGATGTTTGTGTACACGCAGATTGTTTAGTGAGCAGTTGATCATAGATGGTTTGCACACTACGGCAGGTCGCCATATATTGAATTTACCTAATTAGTATTAGCGTTGTCAAGGTCATAGGGAAAAACGACGCTTATACATGCCACGCAGCCTGTTATGAATATAATTAGATAAGCTTCTTCAGTACTTTCTAATGATTAAATATATATTTTTAAGGGAGTGATAATTTTGACATGATTCGTTACATAATCGAATATTTTCCTTAGCATATTTTATTTTTAAGTTTCAAAAACCATCTGATCATAATGTGCTCAAATCAGTATGTCACAGGAGGAATTTACGATAAGCCTGCTAGCTATTGGTTACCTCGTTTAATTCTATATTATGATTACTCCATTCATTAAAACCTAATTGCAATCTTTGACTTAGTACCAAATAAAAAAAATAGATAAGGCGTGGGGTGGGGGGGGGGTTCCGCTTTATATAGGGTGGTGGAAGAGGGGGGGGATTGGGTCTGACAAAAGGAGTTTGATTTTCAGTGCAGTTTTGTCTACAATGGGGTTCAATAATTTAACAAAGCTGTACAATAGGCCTTATGGGTTGGTGTTACATAC
>CAJDSM010051228.1:0-11470 GCA_903981925.1 Ostrea lurida | reverse complement strand
GAATTATGACGTCATAGTTAAAGCACTGGTTTTATTTATTCCGTCATTAAAATCATGTAGTCTTTTTCACATATTATTTAATTGAATTGAAAAATATTGTACATATAATGAAGTGTAAGCCCCTAATGCCCTATGCATAAGACTAAAATGTTCTTTTTGATACAATCTTAAACATCTAACTTTAAAAAAAAAATCCCATACATCCGAACTTCTTTTTAACAAGAGGCCCACAGGCCTTAACGGTCACCTGAGTATCATATCATAGGGGAGTCTCATATTTGCATTTTTAAGTCTCACTGGCTGTGTTTCATATTGTATCAATCCTTTCAACATACTGGCCATGATATCCTAGATTCAAATACACATAGACAATTATCATTTGCAATGCTCACAAATGGTGTTGTACCCGCTTCAAAAAATTTTAAAGAAACCATACTGCAAATTTAATGCTCAGTGAGTTTGACCTTTTTGACCCCAAATCTCAATATGAGTAGATCATTTTCTTACGACATAAAACCGGGCACTATGGGTTACAGTTTAGTAGATCATCACTTGCTATAGAATATGATGACTCTACTGGAGTGTTGGCAACAGGTAACTAACGCCTGAATTAGTCCAGCACATAGTGCCTCCCTGAGGAAATGGGTTCCACATATTGCACATAGTCGCAGGCCGACCTATTCTCTCTTGACCGCTCCTGGTACATCTCTGGTGACCATTTGGTCGAGTACTTTGATTAAGCAATCTATCACATGTCTCCGGGGGTTTGAATAGGTTAGAGGTCATAGATATATTCATTATGCCTCTATAGACTATTGCAGTGACTTGGGTGGCTTTTTCTTAGCTAGCGTAAGCTACGCGTATAACAATGACTTGGAGTTAAAGAATACCCCCTGGTAAACACCCACAATACATTTAAGCATATCTCATGAAAATTGGTGGCAATTAATATTGCCTTATGTTTCTAGTGTGTATTCGGTTGGTTGGGTTACCATTATGATCCCTTACAGGGTCAACTCTAGCATACCGCATCCCGCTATCTAGTTGTAATAAGAAAATGCACTTATAGGCTGGTTCAGTGGATAATTGAGGTGGAGAGCTTGCTAGAGCTCGCAACACTAAGCGGATATCGACTTCTATAGTTTCCCTTTGGGTTATATAACATTCTCATGTTACTTATGACGGAGAAAAGCAGAGCTGAACGACAATTCCAGAGTTCCCAGTCATCCGGCTCACCACACCTTATACAATACACAAGGTTTCCGTGGCGTTGAATGGCAGTGTATAGTCGTTATCCCCGTTATGGCACTCGATCTTTCAGAGGAAACACCAATCCTTTGCAGTAAGGGCTGTGGGGTGGTAATTTACAATTCTCTAAGGATCAAAACGGCGTGCCAATGTATACGACTATTCCAAACTCACTCTCATTTTCTGCAATTCTTTGAGAGAATTAATATTGAGTCACGAGTTGTCGATATATTGAGAACTCAGAAGTGAGAATAGGTATGATACGAAAGAGACCTGTAAAGTTGTCTTCACAATTATTTTTACTCGCTGCTGGCTATCCATTCTTCTCGGATTTTGAGAGGAAGGCTCATCTTACCAAATTCTTTTCTGAATACAGCTATATGGTGTGAAATGTGGTGTCACGTATATCTCCAAAGACATGCTAGTACGTTAATAAGAGTGTTCAAACCCATTGATTGATAACCGACTATTCTCACTCACATAATGGATTCACGTCCACCTTGCTCTGTTGGCGGCAGACCGATATCTCTTAGCGGACATTCAACACTCGAAAACAAACACATCCCTAGGGTCAGCGTATAATTCCTACAATCTCATCAAAATCAGAATACTTTCACCGGTACTCTCACATTGCATCTACAACAATCACCATCTATACGATGTATCTCAGGATTTACATGCTCCAATTTCATTTAGCTCTATAAAGGATGTTTCTCAATGATATGCAAAAATTAATGTACTTACAAGTATAATACACCATCTCATTTACCTAGATGTTTGGGGTTCCAGCTCCTCACACCACAGAGTGGAGGTTCCACGCTAGACTCTTACTGAGCGAATGCCTCTGTTGAGGAACTTCACTCAACAAGCTATTCTTTATTATATTATTGGTAGCATGGCCTTGTAATCCGCCCTGACGCTTTCTATATCACCTTGCACATCGCAAATTTTATGCTCTGTTCTCATTTGAAGTCATATTGTAGTCTTGCGTTCTTGTAAGTAGAACGAGACGATTTTTGAGATAATATATTGGTCTACTGTCACTCACCTCAATTCGGACTCCTCAGGGAGTTGACAAAGACCTGAAAGAGATAAGATCTCAAAAATTTCCTCGTGCACTATCCTCTCTATCTTCAACCAATAGATCCTTGGAGGCACTCTTTCTAGATCCAAAAGATGTCTGTAAAAATTGAGATTACGGTACGCATATATGTCAATCATTTGTTAACTCCTAATTAAACTACTCGAAAATTGTTTCAACACCACCACACTTTGAATGCATTCGATGTGAAATCTAGTGGTGGTTATAGGCCACCATGACCCCTACAGTTTTTCACACACATCGCTCTCGACCCACATCCTAGGGTCACGCCAAATTATTGATAGCGAATCTCTATACCCAGCACTTACAGAAAATACTTGCTCTCTGCTTAACGATATATGCTTTCTCAATATCTCTATTCTCAATATCTGTTATGTTCTCTCTCTATTATTATCTATGTGCTCTGCGAGAGTATGCATTTTTAATAGAGAAGTATTATTGTTTCTACATCATTGTGTATCGTACACGCTCTCATTATAACAGGTCTGACATGCTGAGAGAGAAGTATTGCGCCTCCTCGTCCCGTTTCAGGGTTCTGAGACCACTTACTAAGATTCATGCATCTGAATTGAGAGAGGGGATCCTCTCAGTACCATTCTACTGAACTTATGTTGAGAGTTTATGAGGTGCCCCTCTTCTGAGCAGCACTCACGGTATCACTACCACTTGCACTAATGTCTAAGACTCTCTATCGATCTCATGGCGATGTTGCTGGTCTACTCGTCTCCCCACGAAGATCTTTTTTTGAAAACATTTTCAATTCTCTACTTTTCGGCACACGCTTTTCCTCGTCTATTTCAGGTCTCCCTCAGATCTAGGACGTGTGTGCCTTGAATATTTGGTAGACACTTTTAGAATTTATCAAAATCGCTGATCAGTGGTCGTCTTGCTATGGTCTATACCCAATCACGATGTAAAGTATAGGTCATACAATCCTTAAACATTATTGAATTAGAGAGATCTGGAATGGTAGTAGTAATTACTCAAGTAGCAGAAGTATTTATTTAGAGTTCGTATTTCAAGTTGTACCACTGGCACAAGAACGGAGCCAGTTCTCAGCCAATCGTAAACGACGATGAGATCCGAAGCACTATTATCTCGTCCACCGATAGGTAATAAGACACTGAGTTTCAAGTATTTCACTCACTATGAAGGGTGACCTGGGAGGAGAGGGATTAGTTGGTAATGCTCTGTGCATTTGTTATTAGAAAATTTATCCAACGTTGGGCTTGATTGTCTTTCTCTGTGGAGGTCTGATTATCCTATTCATGTTGTGTTCTATATCATGATCTTGACTGAAGGTGTATTTTCACATAATGTGACAACAGTCTGTGGAGAATACTCTATGTACTGTTATGATAAACAACTTGAGTTTGTGGTGATGAACATAAAACTTGCCAATTGGACTCAGCTGAAAAGAGCAAATGAGAAATTTACGTGTAAGGTATAGACAAGTTCTCATAACATCCCATGATAATCGTAATCAGCCATACCTTCTATTTTTGGTTCCTAGTTTATGACAGCGGAATATATCCTCAGCCCAATATGCTCTACGAAGTTGATCCTTGGTTGTACGGCTGGGGGTTGTTAAATGTGCTCCATAAGAGGAGTCCATTAACAATGTCATTGTGACTCACTGCCTAATCTCCCCTTCTCTTTCATGCATTCCGATAGGTTCGTATGGTCTAAGCTGAATCCTCTTATCGCAGAAACGTCACCGTACTGGGAGTAGAGTAAGCGAGACTAAAAAATCTTCTCTGAGAGAGGTTCCAGGATCCCTCAAAGTAATTAGAATACCTAACGTATGTCAAGAAAGACAAACATCATGATCCACCTCAATAAAACAAAAGGCGCTCGTCACAAATCGGGCCCAGTTGCGCGTGTTACAGGGAAAACGAGCAGCTATGCTAGCAGACGGATGGATCTAAGGGCGCCGAGTTCGGGCTACTTGGAAATATAATCTCACACAGATACTTTACTGCACAGCTCTCTCTCTCTAAAGGATTAGCGAGGAGTACTCAGTTTACTCATTAGCGAGGGTAAGCTTGAAACTACACACTACATCTAATTAAAAAAGATTAAAAAATAAGATACTGGCCTAAGTAGTATTTTACTTGAACAGGATTCTGAGACTTGAACAGATGAGTATTACTCCTCTTGGGGTGCAAGAGATACATAAAAATGCGTAATTCGAAATCTTGAGGGAGCGATTATACACAATATTAATGATTATTCTACATAATATAACATTGGCACTAATTATTTTATATATGTATGATCGTCGTTGTCGCGACGTTTATTCTAAGCATACAAGGTCACTAACATTACAGCCCATATATCGTAGAGTAGCGCCCAGAGCTCTTGTTTAATTGGAGTACTCTTAACAGTGACACCACACGCAAGTCCTTCTTAACCACTCTTTACATTTATTAGACGGTCAAACAAAAGCTAGAGACTATCCTGTATCGAGAGTAATTATACTATCAGAATATATGTTAAACTTGTTTAACTTGACATATATATAATAGTATAATACATATACGAGCTAAATAATCCTTTGAATGAGAATATGTTGTTATCAAAGTTAATCATTTCCATAGATATTCTCCTAACGCTTATTTAAGAAATTTCACTCTTACTCCAGAGCACCTCAGGTCCTTGTATTATGTGTGACGTAGAAGAAAAATATGTAGTGGCACAAATCTATATGAGTATAATAAAAATTCATATTAGTAAGTTATTAATACCAAAACATCCGCAACTTTAACCCTGATTAACTCATAAATGTTGTATGACGCTTATACTATTGGAGATCTAACAGTCTCAGAAACATCAAGGTTGGGATTATATGGAATATTTTCAAGTCTCACCACTATCTTTAAACAATATCTACGACGAAACAGTCAGGTCGAGTAGACACCAGCAAATAAATCATTAATATGCACAAATTTATAATTCAAGCGTCATTATATAGAGCAGAGATATTTCCATCTATAAATAAAAATATTGCTAATTAAGCAAAGGTTATCTTATTTTTGGTTTGAGGCAGGCAGGTAAAACTTAAAATCATTTTTCTACACCCGCAAAAAAAATAAATATTATGGAAAGACATCTAGAACTCACACTATCTTTTTGAACTTGAGATAGCCCATACTTGCAAACAAATCCGAAAAATAGAGGCGAGAGCATTAATGCGGATTTCTATCTGTTGGAGAGGAAACTGAATACAACCTTCCGGCATTTCCTCTCTATACTATCAGTACCAACCCTCATGGACTTGCACTTCGATCCGAATATCGGTGAGACAGATAGAGAAATGTATTAATACGAATTTTAACGGTATCAAATATACTCAAGGGTACAAGTGAAAGCTTGCACTACTGTGATATTATTGTCGGTAGGCTATGAGCTATGCGGAAAAGTAATTATCGGTTCTCATCTATACAAGAAATTATAAGGTCGAATAACATAGTCGAATTACAACAATTGTTTTGTAGGAAGATGTAATCACCCACAACTGCAAACATCCAGACAACTAATATTACAATAGTCACATTCAAAATTATCATACAAGACAATATCCCACACATATACATACCTTGTTACACCAATAAGTATCACCTCACTCTTTAAAAAAATGGTTATAAGTAATCTTTTTGTAATTTATCCCCGCCATAGAATGTAAAATAGAAGGAGATATATTCAGATGTCCCGGGCCGGATGCCTGTGTACTAGAGAAGATCAGCTCCGCTGCGCACAGGCGAGATGAGACTAAGTTAGGGTAGCGAAAGCCGCACTCCCCGGAAGCTGAGAAGAAGAGTCTTAAGCATTCGTTCATTGAGCGGAGTTCTAGCGAAGGAACAGGCATTATAAATATAGGTCCCGCAGGCGGGTCTAGTGGACAAGCAGGGGAGGTCGATACAGAACATACACCTCCGTAAGTTAAGAGTTTTAGCATTTTCATTTTAAAAAATCGGGTGGCAGCGTGGACCAACCTCCCACCCCACCCCCCCCTCTCCCCCCAAAACACACACACTTTGGTTACGGCCTTTTATATTTATTCTCTTGTTATTGGCCTTCATAATTTTGTCTAATCGCCTTACCTTTAGAACAAATTAAACAATTGGATTCTAGATACTAGTATTTATCTCAATTCCGGTGGTGCATTATCGCCTTAGTTTGATAATGTACCATAGATTTAATCAAACGCCCCGTTTGATAGATCAGTTCCGGTCCGAACTACTTTTGCACGAATCATCCCCTGCCTTCAATATTCCCTAGTCAAACTTTCTTAGTTTATAAAATATTTTATTATTTTGTTGAATTTTTTTTTACAACAATAATTATTAAAGTCACAACGATAAACAACTTGTATACATGGATATGAGGATGGTTAATGCCACCTCTAGTACCTACTTTATCTACCAAGGTAACTAATGCGATGCCATATATGGTCGAGCACTCCCTGGTTTTTGGAGCTCTGAACTTCCGAGGATGATCTAGCGGCAATGGGCTCCGTTCACCTAAAGTTCATCGAGTTCTTTTGTAACGTAGACGTTGGTATAGACAGACACCACACGATTGCGCACAAGGTACTTAGGAGACTCTCTACTTGCCGTTTTTGATCTACATAGGGCACACGATCTCTCTCGATCTTTGAGGTGCACCAAATACGTGGTTCATTCCTATTAGTTACTAATAATCTTGAGAGAAAATGTTTGATGAATGAACACACATTAGCCTAGTGAGATCAGCGGAACTACTCATTTTACACATGTATACTTTTAGAAGAAGCTATTCTGAGATCATGCAAGCGGAGATATGAAAATGAAATTAGATTAACGGCCTAATACCAATTTGTTACTATACATAAAATTGTCAATGACTGAATAGTCCGTCCAACCTAAATACTAGTCCACAAATGGAATTCGATTACTACGATGGAGATAATAAAAGAGGTTAACAATAATTTATCACCTAATACATTAGATATGAATTGTCAACTCAATCACCACAGAGAAGATGGTACGATGAAGCACATATTGTTGCTAAAATATTCTTAGAGCAGCACTCTGGGAGAGCAACAAGGTTACCACGTGTCCATTGTTTTAAACACGCTGCTCACCTGTAACAATTTAAAACAAGAACAGAGTATTTAATCTTCACATGTGGTGGGAAATGTCCATAAAAGTATACATTGATCATAAGTTCCAGGATTACATCGAATGTCACTTCTCTTATGATACGTTCTGAGGAGATGAGTGAGTAAAAATCATCCTCCGGAGACACAATACCGAGAAAATTTACATTATCTTAATTTTTCTATCAATAAGATGTCGCATCGCGCTGCCCACGTTCCGGATTTAAGGAGGTGTTACGTGTAAAGGGTAACGCTACATCTATCACAAAAAGAGTATATTAGGATAGAGCATAAATTAAAAAAGAGAAATTAGATAACACAACAGGCTTGATTATAGGATGTTGAAAGGACATTGTAGCTTATTAATAAGAGAGACAACTGCCACCGGCAAAGGGACGTTACATATATTCCAATAGATCTCATTTTATAATATACGTAAGATTTCTAAATACTTTGAATCACCGGATATTAGGTTGCAAAATATATAGCAAACTCGTATTACTAGACTGCGAAACACATTTGTTATTCATTGCAAAATATACTTTTTGTTGTTTTTACATTCTACGAAGATTTTGAAAGGGTGTATGACACGGTAGGAAACTCACAGCATGCTCTTGTGTGCGGAAGAGTGAGACTATTATCATGACAGCAAAGTAGTTTGCTTTTTTACTGTGTTTTTCGGGGAATTTTATCCATCTAAAACTAAAGTTAGATATTGGACACGATGTGCACTATATTTGATTATTAACATCCATTATTGCCTACTGGTTCGGTATTATTATGATTTTACTAATGTGCTCTTCACAATAACTTAATTGATACAGTATCATAAGTTTCAATCATGCGAGTGAATAGGTACGACTAATTTATGCATTAATTCACTATGACTATATAATAGATATCCTCCTCAGTAATAACGGAGGTAAGTTCTTCTTGCTGAGGAGGGGGGAGGGCGCGTGATACGTATACTCAAATCTCCCAGATCTGCGTGATCGACTCGAGACTTCTGCGGGACTTGCGGGGTGCTGTCGTCCGCTCTTCTGGTATCCTGTGCTGACAGACATTTCAGGTAGTCTGTGTGGGTCCCTTCGGGACATGCCGCTTCTAAACTGATTTTCGAGAACAGTGGGAAACTTTGTGGAGTGTTAGAATGAGGCTCATGAGTGGAAGATCCGTGCCACATGGGACCTAGCGAGATTTCCGTGATACTTTTCGGACAACACTATTGCTATAGAGGTAGCATGATAGGTACAGCGAACGAATTTATAAGACCTGGACCTTAGGCGCATCATATTCACCAATAATGAGCACCCTCACCGAGTGCCACCGAAATGTCTGACGTTGTACCGCGCGTCAACACTCGTTCTCTAGACGACAGTCTTGTCAGGATTCATCGACACACGTGTCTGAGAGGTGGTGAGAAGTTTAGAAGATGTCACATATACCTATGGAAGATGATGTGAGATGATATTTACTTCGTCAGTGAGAATTGATATTTGTATGTTGAGACTCAAATTATTTGAGCAATATTTACATGATTCGACCCAACGCTTTTCTGAGAGAGTATCTTAGGCTCACTTCATTATTTCGAGCAAACCGTCAATCACCCTAAAAAAGTCAGTCCAGGCGTTTGGTGACAGGCGAGCCTCTCGCCCACAACTCACGGACATCGCTCAGGGTATTTTCTATGAGAGACTTTGACTGCGAGAAGGGTAGTCCATTGTATGAATAGTACAGTATGGGAATATTTATCATGTGGCCAGACAGATGTCATATTGTCAGGAATCTTTCCCGATCTGTGATTCATCACAGATTGCCTCGTGTTTTGTACAAGAGTCTCATGTAACAGTCGCGTCCTCTTTAGGCGCTATACGGACACGTCTCAGTGGTGTATGCCTCAGTCGCCAACACTATATTCACGAGCTGAGGACGTAAAACACACAGGGGCTGATTAGTATCCACTAGTACAAATCTCGCTCTCTTTCCTATATATAGTTACTTGCAGGAATAAATCCTCATATTGACATCCACACTCACATCCCCAAAACTTGAAAATGGTGCGATCTGAAATAGCATAGAGCAATAACTCTCCCATTGCATATGTACGTGTTGTTCAGGTGGATAGTGGAAGGAAGGGTAGCGATCGGACATAGCACAAAGCGACCTGAGATCGCAAAGGTAATTCTTGGAGTGAAAGTATTTTTAGAACTATAGTCTCTGAATGTGAGATGCAAAAATGCGGTTACAATAAGTACTTTTGAGAGAATATGATATAATAATTGTCAAAAAATGGCAAGACACTAATTTACACACTTTCTTCTGTACTTAATATAGTTGACTCATCATGGTATGAAGCCAAGTTTCCAAAGTTATCCATATTTGTATAGACGTAATAGAAGGAAGAATACTTGTATTCGCAACCAAGCTATTTTTACCCCTCCCACACACAACAACCGGTTTGCTAGGATCACAACCATAATACCTTTGAAGGAACACAATTAAGTTCGGATCTCACTGGGATCCTAGGTCACGGTGAATTTGGACAGGTGTATCGTGTTTAACAATTGAGTTCAAGTATATTTCATCTCCTGTCAAATCTTAAATGTTATAACATGATGCCCACTTCAGCGATCTACCTTGTGGTTCTAGCCATTGAAAAATAGTCCTGATATGAGAAAATATCTCATAAGGAATACCTCGTCATCGTCCTGACAATATATCAGGTCATCACTACAAATAGAGACATGAACACCACGCCACAACTGTAATCAAAAATTCTAAGGTACAATTCTAAGTCATTCTGTAGTGGTTATAGGGCACGAAGTTCTTCCTTAAATTAGCGCTTACTCCTGACACGAGAATTTTGTGTATTTTACACCCTCCACCCCTGTATGGATTCCACCATACACACTCCTAGAAGGAACAATAATTGGATATGCTTCATCTGACACATAGTATATATGCACATCTACCTCCAAATGGCCAAAAGGGTAAGCACTGTGTTATACGGAGAGAAAGTTTCAATGTGCTAAGTCTGTGATAGACGCCGGTTTAGGAGGACGAGAGCACGCTACTGGACGCAATAGATTTTTTGAGTGTATCATTTACACGGCCTCGAAGAATGCCTTCAACAGCTCTCGTTGCCAAACGTTCATTTATCACCATAACTTGAATCACGTGTGGAGTAAAATACAATGGATCATCCTGTCACTGAAACTATATGGTCCAAAATAGCATAACATAATCTACAAACTGGCAAGGGCAATGCACTTGTCAACAACAGATTCTTCATCATGTTTATATTTCTGAATATAGTCGGTTCTAAGAGAGGAGAAGCACGACTCTCGCCCTGAGATTTTAGTGACAGACAGACGGCCAGAAAAGTAAACAAAAACAGTATGTCTCCCCCTGGAAGAGGGGAGACATAATCAATTAAATCTTGTCGACCCATGCTCTTGTTACCCTCCCACTCTCTTCCTGCTGGCAACGGAAAAAAAATAACGCCTTTTCACTGAACGATCCTCTGTTCTGCATGCAAATCACATGAGTAAGCCCTGCAGAATATTGCCGTGTATCGATTAGAGTCAACGTATAGTAATTCAAGTCCGCTGTATCCACGAGACACCGCACGACAGCAACGGAGTACATCTGAAAAAAAATCACCAATTATAACGGGGTACCCATGGAGGATTCATCGAGACAGAGTACAGAGAGAGAGTAGAGAAACAACGGATGAGGAAGTATATATCAAGGGAAAATGAAAAAAAATATTTCCTGTAACATCATTGACCAAGTTCAACTTTGCCCTTCTGACGATTACCGGTGTGGTGCCCTTAGGTGGGAAAGCGTGCTAGAAAATGTTCAATTCTGGAACTGTTGTTGCAATGCTCCATTCAAAACCTTTCGTACCCAGAACATGGAGTGCACTACAGCTAGGAATACAATTATACCACTAATTCGTCATCGATCCGGCGAGTTTA
>CAJDSM010051222.1:1279-21351 GCA_903981925.1 Ostrea lurida | reverse complement strand
CCTTCGACTTCCTCGGTAGGGGACTAAAAAACAACCCCCCAAACCAAAACCAATACCCCCCCCCCCCCATTGTGATCGAGAAAGCAAGCATCTATGGAAAAAGAAATATTAATATCAACATCATATAAATGAGAAGGCGGGGGAACGTCGCTCTTCTGAAGTACAATGTCATACAATAGGCGGAGAAATGTCGTTATATGCATAAAAATTACTCTAATTTTGGGTAAACGTCATAATTTGTATGAAGGATAAGCATGACAATGGCATGAAATAATATTTGCGCGAAAATTTTCCTCGTTCTTGGTTTAGTCGAAATATGGGGGACCCTCGATACAAATATGTCGTCATCGTCGCAAATGACTCTCACATACAAACGATGGAGATAATCGATGAGGAACACCCGTGGGTCACGCAAGACGATAAGTCGTTAGATCATGCGAAATTCTAGGCATGGAAATGGGAGAGTTATCTTCCTTGAAAACAATTGAAAGTTGATTAACCCTTGTGATTAAAATCACCTTGCAGTCCTGTTTTATATTCATTTTGACTGAAATTTATTTCAAACTGCAAGCCTAGAACGTAGATACCCTTTTGAACAGTATCTTTTCAAATGTCGTGAATCCTGTGGGGATCCGGGTTAGAATAGGTCTCCAGCATCCCCTTGCGTGTCGGAAGAGGCGACTGAATGGGGCGGTCATTCGGATGACACCGGAAAAACCGAGGCCCCGTGTCACAGCAGGTGTGGCACGATAAAGATCCCTCCCTGTTCAAAGGCCCTGGGCGCCGAACATTGGCCTAAATTTTGCAGCCCTTCACCGGCATTGGTGAAGTCTCCATAATTCTTGAGTGGGACGTAAAACAGTAAATATAATCAATCAAACAGGATGGGATGCATTGCGTAAATGCATCTCCAAACACAAAGGGTCTCATCCTGTCGAGTACAATCTCAAACATAATGCATCGCATACTGTTTAATGTAGTCCGAAACACTAACTAAAGGCTCATATTCAGTCTAGTGCAAAACCAAACATTTTGAACCATATTCTGTCTTGCGCAAAACAAACCGCTATGGACCACATTCTGGTCTAATACCCTGAGCGATCCGGTAGAATAGGTCCCCAGCATCCCCTTGCGCGTTGTCTAAGAGGCGACTGAAATGCGGGAGTGTCCTTACGGATGAGACCGGGAAAACGACGGTCCAGTGTCACAGCAGGTGAGCTGAAAAGATCCCCCCTGCTCCAAAAGCCCTGAGACGCCGAGCAATAGGCTAAATTTTTGCGGCCCGATTATCACCGGCGATTCGGTGACGTACCTACATGTATGAGTGAAAAAACAATAAATAATCAATCAATCATTCTGTCTAGTGCAAAACAAACACTATCGAGCATATTCTGTCTAGTGCAAAACCAAACACTTTGGACCACATTCTGTCTAATGTGATTACAAACACCGTGGACCACATTCTGTTTTGTGCAAATCCAAACACTATGGACCACATTTTGTCTAGTGCAAAACAAACACTATCGACCATATTCTGTCTAGTGCAAAACCAAACACTATAGACCATATTCTGTATAATGCAAAACCAAACTCTATGACCATAGTCTGTCTAAATTAAATGTAATCCCAAACACTATTGACCATATTCAGTTTAGTGCAAAACCAAACACTATCGACCATATTCTGTTTAGTGCAAATCCAAACACTATGGATTGGATCAAATACTTACTGTGACAAAATTAGATAAAATTAAAAGAAAATATGCAAAGACCAAACATATGGGCCTATTCTGTTAATATATCATCATATACGGTACCAATCTTTATATGCCCAATAATTGTCCCAATTCAGACAATTATGTTCTTCAGTTGATGCTCAACCGAAATGTTGGAAATCCGAAACATGAAAGTCAAGAACTCCTAGTTAAAAAGGGATCAAGTGTAGTGCCAAAAAGATTGGGGCCAAATAATTACAGCTTGTCGACCCCGGGAATGAAGACTATGCCTTGGGGATGATTCATCTCCTTAATTTTGATATTGAATTATTTTTTAAACCATAACTTCGCAAATTTAAATACTATCCGTCATTGTCAATTCGTATCTAGTTAAACATATGTACATTAATCAGACACCTGGAGCTTGTTATAGAGAAACCCTTCGGGATACTAAAAACAAATCCATCCAGCTGAGAAAGGTTCCATTCGAACCCAGGGGTCATAAATATAAAATCATATAACGGACCAAAAATTTTTTTATTGCACCAGATATGCGCATTGTTCAAGTATCAAAATTCCATTGTTTTCGTTCAGTGATGTCTCAAAGCAGGAAATGTTGGAATCCGAAACATGAATGTTAAAAACTCTGTTACAAATAGTGATCAATGCTATGTGCACAAAGATTGGAGGGCAAAAAACTCCAAGTCGAAGGATCCAGAGCTATTGCCTGAGGGAGATAATCCTTAATATTTTGATATAATTTCTTTTACACCAACGTTGCCAATTTAAATACATATGCGCCGTATGTCAAGCTACGTAACCATAAGTACATGATGCTAACCTCGGGCTCTGTGAGACTCTCGTGGAACCCTAACAATCCACAGACTAGATGGCTCACTGACTCGCCCACGGGGTCATAATATAAATCCATATCGGTACAATTTTTCAATGCACGCAGATGCGCTTTCAACAATTATGTCTCTTCAGTGAATGCTCAAACCGAATTGTTGGAAAATCCAAATGCAATCAAACACATGGACCATACTCTGTCTAAATGCAAAACAAATACACTGATGATTCAACATAATTGGTTGTGCTATATTTAGTGCGAAAAAGACGACAATATTAAGCAGTCTTTGATTTAGCTGAAGTATGAATCCTGGATTTCTGGTGTATACTCAAGTATTGTTGCATAAGACTCGAAACTGCATATGGTGAACAATATTCATGTATTTTAATGCAAGACCCAAACACTAGGATCATATTCCTTTAAATGCAAATACCAAACACTCAAACACTATGGACCATATTCTGTCTAATGCTAACCCAAACACTATTAATTAATATGGATTTACAGTGTGAGTTTTCGACTCATTTTGGAATAGCACGTATCATACGACTGTAATTAATAATAACTGCTAAATTTACTATGGTATTTGGGATGCACTCATGCTATAAATTCAACCACACCTGCATTTCTGCATCTCCATTTTCATTGAGCACATTTCTTACGTAATAAATAAACATGTCCACAGAGGAATGTCCTTAATTTTGTATCGAATTGATCAAGGAATTTAATTCCCCACCGATTACGTGACCTATTTGTTTATGATTTTACTATCCTTCCAATCTCTGACTTCTGTTTCCTTCTCCAGTGTTACATGTTTACCTGGCCAGGTAATTTAACAATCCCAGTCTAATTCGGGATTTCCTTTAATTGACAGATTTAATAAACTTTAAAGAAGCAAACATCTATTTAAAAACGGTTCAGTTTAACACAATAGGTGTTGATAACACAATATCCTGTATTAATTAAGATAATGCGGTTTGTGAACAATGTGTTTAAAAGCCTGTGGAAGAAGATGGTAGTCAGATAAAAGAGTCCCCTAGATGGAATCAATTAGTAGACAAGCTCCTCTGTCCTTCTGAAGGTTATAATGACACATTTCAAACATGGCTGTCGCACAGAATACAGTGGAAGAAAGGGTATTAAAACTATGGGTAAGTTTCTGATCTCATTCACAATTGATATGAAAGGATTGTAGATATGCCTTTTTCGTTTCCTTTTTAAGCGTCACTCTCGTTACTTTTGGTAAAATGTGCTCTGTACATTACAGAGAGATAGCTGCTGGGAATAGAATATAGAACATAACATTATTTTTAATTGGAGCATATTTCATTGTATATAGAGACAATGTACAAAAGGATTGGAAAGAAGACAACTTGCGAGTCCCTCTCCTGATTTTAGTATACATGATTCTGTCTAATCGTCACATGGTTATAAATACATAAACATAGAAAACAACAAGTGGTATAAGTATTCATGTATAAACCAAATTTACCAGTTTCAGTTCTATTATATCATATATATGAACATTCGGATTAAATGAAGATTTTTCTGCTACGTTATCCCTTTGTCTCAATAATTTTACAATATTCTTACTTGCACAAATTTTATTCATTGCCATGATATACTTTCGCAATGACGCACAGCACATTTCAAAATGTGTTTAATTATTTTTACCAAACATCAATATTTCACAATTTGCTGTACAAGTCTTATCAACAGTATGTTGTTTTCAATATCTTCTTACACTCCTTTTAATTGTATTCTGTTTGGGACTTACGAGATTGGTCAATGTTCGTTATCTTTGCCTTTTCATTGTACTGAAATGAAACTATTATCATGTTCGTGCACCAATATAAAAGAAAAGTGTTGCAAAAGAACACCGACTAATTATTCTCTGCACTCTTATTACCACGAGTCCAGTGAACAATCACGATCGTCCAAACGTATTTTGACACCGCTGTCATTTTAACGTAGTTTTTATTGCCTTATTACGTGGTCTTTATTCAGTGTGCATTGTCTGGGAACCAACAACAGGAAGCTTGGTACCCTAGCCATGTTCGCCGTAATGTCCTCTTCTCCGTATTGTCTGTCGTCTCCCTTGGTCGCTATAATTTGGCAGACTTTTACAACTACCTATTGTTAAATTTCCCTTTCTGGTTTTGTTCTAATAGTTCTATTCAATTTCGTTACCCGATAGTTGGGATCGTATGACAACTGTTTGGAGTAGGTATTGAACTAGAAAAGGGCTTTTTCACCTCTCAAGTGTTCAGTTTTACTTCTGATGTTCCAAGTCATAAGAATAATTATCCAGAATGAATAAGCTAGCTGTGAGTATGTCTTTCCTAGGACTTTGTTTTTATTTTTTGCTATATATCAAATTTTGATCCCTTTTGTTTTATGCATTTACTGCATGTATTAAAAGAAGAACGTCATTGATATTCGATCACCCTCACCATAACTGTCATGCTAACATGTGTTTTAACTTAAGTGAAGTTGGATAAAGCAGTAGATTCGTAAGTCTGAGAGAATATGGGAAATGCACTTTATTGATGTACCTATATATCTTGACAAATAGTACACATTTCTATTTATTTAATTTTTTTTTTGCAGATGGCGAATTACAAATCGAAGGTTACATCACTTCAACAACATCTGACGGACCTTCTAACTCAAAAGAAATCTCTCTTGTCGCGGGTAGTGGCGGAAGAATTTGATAAATTCAAACTATCTTCCTCTAGGGTAGGTGATTGGTTTACAACTACAATGCTATGGTCGTTATAATGACCTTACTTCCAAATAAAATATATTATTAGGTTAAATGTTGTCTGACGTGTTTCATATCTTTCTTTGTATTTGGTATTTAGTAATAAACTATCTGTATCTGTATACCGATTTTAACCTCTGAAATTTAGGGTATACACCGGTACAAATATGTTGTAATGTACATATAGAAAGAGTACACCCTGACAAATACTTGACAAATACTTGGTGTATAATGTAGGTGTTTACACTGAATTGGACAGAGTTCCCCTTGTGATATGATAGTTTATATTGTACTGCAAATTTTTAAATAGTAGTAAAAGTTGTATAACTAAAATTGATTATGAAGAAATGTACGTTAATTATCAAAAATTTGGTTGATGATGTCAAGAAAATTTTGATAAGATTTTTGATTCAATGACATTTGGATCAATAAAAAATTGACAAGCTCATGTTACAAATTGTACAACAAGATCAGGCTAAAGAAACTCTGAAATTCCAACAAACTATTGAAGGATCCGATCACCAAAGACTACAAAGGAACTGCAGCATGATTAATATCAATTTCATAGTACTTGTGGGTAGAATCAAATTGAGTTTAACAAAGTAATTTTTGAATGGCTGAACACTAGATATGAGTACTTCCTTAATAATAATAACCTTTATTTATCCAGGATGACACATATTAGCATAAAGCTAGTTTCCATTGTGGTCCTGTATTAAAACATATATACAGCCATAAGATTAGTATGTAAATATTACTACATGATGAAAAACAGCATAGCATAAGACACACACAATTTGCAATAAAATTGGTATCTAAATATTTCAAATGCATGATATATAAGAGTAAAAACAAAATAAATGCATGATACATGTATAAACACACTTGGTGAACAATGCCATATCACAACTATCTTATCTCAGTTGTTGCTGAAAAAGCAACTGTCTATAATTTCAAAAAGTCTAGTCTTTAATTCATCGTAAGCAATGGTAGTGTAAAGTGTTAAAATGTCATGCGTTTCGATGTTGATTTGAGAAAAGTTCTACGAAGTTTTTAGAATATTTTAAGAATCCACTTTTGATGTATACCTCTTCTGGCATATATTTTTGCACAATAAGTCTTAAGTTTCTCCATCGCAGCTGTCAATATTTTTCGTGAGGAGCAACGATAGGGGTTTCGTAGAACATTAACTGGATCCAACAATGTAAATTTGTAAGGGATTTTGTGAAATTTTGGAATCCAGAATAGGTACGGAAACTCATATATAAATTGGCGAAGTAAGCAATGTGTTAATCGTAATCATAGTCCCAAAAACATATATACAAAGTCGAGTGTAGGGCAACACGGACCTCCGACAAAAGCGAAGGCAGGATCAGGTGCCATGGAGGAGTAAGCATCCTCTGTTGACCGGTCACACCCGCCGTGAGCCCGTAGTCGAAACAAAGTAAATGATATCTATTGACTAGGATATGTAATACTGTATGTTTAAAAGTAAAGCATGATTTTAAAGAACTTTATCTTCTGAAAGAGCAGTTTGAGTAGGAGTACGATTACCAAATGTGGAATTGATGTAAAATTTGTGTAAAATACAGTTGTGATAATGATGAACCTTACAAACAAAGACAATATTGTTACAAGCTTCATCAGCTGGAACCAAAACATATTCCACAAGTAACATCTTTGTAACCGATCTATGTATGATTAATAATAGCTATAATCTTAAACCATCTGGTTCTCTCAAATGTTCCATAGGTTCTGAGTGGTGACGCCACACCAGCTGAAGTCAGACAAACCCTCATTGGTTTAGAGAAGGCTTTAAAGAAAGAAGGACTGTTCAAAAATGTCAAATCGGGCTTCACTCATCTGAAGAAAGAGTTTCTATCCGTAAGTAAGGGCCCCAGAAAGGCTACTATCATAATCTTTCACAAATGGAAGAAAGATACTTTTAAGCAAGTCGTAAGATTACACCGACCATTCATACGTCACAAATAACTTTTGTATACAGAGTTCCTCCACCAAAACCATCAGTAAGCCCCCCTCGGATCCCCTGTCAGAGCGCCCACGGAGATCCACCACTTCTGTGGTGGGGGAACCAAAGAAGGAGGCAGAAAAGAGGTACATAATTAAACAAGTGAAATGTTCTAATCAATAAGAGAAACAGGCTGCACAGAAATACTGCAAAAGTTAGATTTGACATAATGGCAACGATACCTGAAACACACTAAGGACACATTTTTGCAGTTACCAAAATTTGTCATTTTTGTACCTACATGTACATGTACCAACAGATGGCATCTGGATATAAAATGTGTGTTATCTGACTGATCATTACTTACATATCCGCACCCTAGGACCGCTGGTATGTCCAAGGGGGTCCATTCTTTTCATTCAATCAATCTTTATTGTTTTAAGGAGTTATGAGATTTATTATTGTTTCTTTTTTTAACCTTCTCATACTTCAAAACCACCTTCGTCATATATCTGAAAAACGAGATGATTAACTATGAATAAAACACGTAAAAAATAAATTCTATTTGCGATTTCCCAACATCATATTGGAATTTCGCAAGGAATTGAATTTTCCTGTAAAATTATAATAGTGTCTTTAACGTAGAACATGGATAATATCAATGATGTAATTATATAAATGCAAAGTGTTTGAAAATTGAATTTGCTTAGAGCATGTATTAAAAAAGAAATGGCGCACGCATTGGAGATCGGTTTTACATTGTCCCCCTTTTCTTAAAAGTAATATGAAAGTAAAGTTATACCGTGCCCAATAATTGCACTGCGTGGATCAGTCAGATAGAGACAAACATTGGGGATCGGTTTTCTATTGTCTTCCAGGGTGTCTGCGGTGTCAGCTTTCTTATTCTTTACTGAAGTAAGACAATGTTTCGTTCACCTTTAACCACTGGTAGGAAAAGTTTGATTGACACAACAGGTTCAATAATTTCTAAACGATAAACAACCATTTCAAGGATAAATGTAATAATATACACTATTACGTCAATACCATACCACGTGACAGAAATTAGGTCATTGTTTAAAGATACCCAGTGCTTAATTACTTTTGATTTATACCCTTTAGACGACCGGGGATTTCGAAAATGTATCCTAAAGAATAAGCATCGGGATCGGTCCTGCAGTGGCCAAAGGTCATGGTGCAGAGATCATACCGACAAAAAGGCTTTTATTTCTTTATTTTGTTTTTGGGGTATATTTTTCACCTTCCTTCCCGTTCTGTTGTTACATTCAAACGACATTGTGCGCCTATTATGCCGAACCTATGGAATTTCAAGGGTAAGAAAATCCGGGAAAATGCTTTCATGAAACTCCTTTGTTTGAAAACTATATCTCTAAAAACAGAAATGCAAACCTTACTAATTTTAACAACCAATAATATGCAACTTTTGTTTCAAATCATTCCAAATCAGCGCTGGGGTTACAATCTGTGTTGTTGATATGTCTTCCACACCCTCGTATTTAGGACTATACACAAGCATAGAAGCTAACCTCGTTATGCCTTAGCAAGCCAACATTCATTAACCTCTGGTTCTATCTTTATATTGTTTCTAAATTTTTACAGCCCTAAACGGTGAGTTTTCTTAGTTTAGATTCTAGCGAGTGAAGTTTTGCTGTTTACGTAGAGATAGATGACGAGTTTTCTTTCTATCTTACTACTGTCTTATAGCTAGATTTATTTAACTGTTGTCTTGAAATTAGAACTTAACATTTAATTAAAGGCCGACGATAGTGTGACGATAGTGTGACGTTTGTCATTTGCTTACACTTCTAGTTGAGTTGATTTTATTCCCTCTGTTAAAACAAATACTAAATAGATAACATAATGATTCTTAATTATCAAACACTTAACGTCTTTGTTCATAGTTTTATAGAAATATCACTGTCTATAGTATAGTGTGTATTAAGACTTCTCTAATGAATTACAGCGCGCTCAATTTCAAAGAAGTCTGTAATGTTACAGATTTCCTTTTATGTCTTTTTATACCCATGTATATATCTGATTTTTACAGACGAATACAAGCGGTGACAACACTGGGAAATGACGAAGTGAAGAATCTGAACAAAGCTGTTGGTCGTCTTTTCGACCACCTCAGAATTCAAAAGCTATCGGAGATTGCCCGGGAAAGCACTGGAATCCCAGTGACCCATGGACGCTCCCCTACTACAATTGGGAAAAAAGGAGACGACTTTGATGACTTTAAGGAGATCATCCGTAAGGTTCGAGGTCTGGAGAATGAGCTACTGAGGCAAAAGGCATCACAAACCACAGAGTTAAAAAGGTTAGTCATTCATGAAAGTGATGGGAAATCCATATTTTGGATTGCTCCATTTACCTAATCAAGACACAGCCAGTGTGACCGGTCGACAGAGGATGCTTACCGTTATTTCTCCTTGGCACCTGATCCCACCTCTGGTGTATCCAGGGGTTGGTGTTCGTGTTTGCCCAACTCTTGTTTTGTAATCTGTTTGGGACTTGCGAAATGATCATTGTTCGTTATCTTCGGCCTTTCATCTATATTCTGTTACAAATATAATATGTTATGATATCTGAGCTTTTCAAAGTATGAAGAAAAAAATGGATTACGACCCTTTTTCACTTGATTTCAGACTTGGTGACGAGAACAGGGGGTTACGAAACACCGTGACAGAATTAAGGAGGGAACAAGAGAAGTAAAAAGATTCACTTAATGGAGATATTTATATAAGATGTTGTATTGTGTCGGTAATTAATTCTCTGATTTATCATTGCCTGATAGATTGAAGGGACTCCAGCCCATCACTAAGGCGGCAAAAGAGAAACAAGTGGAAAAACTAGAAGAACAGTACAACAAACAAAAGAAAGGAATGGAGGGAAAGATTGTGGAATTAGAATCAGAATTACAGGAAAATCTGAACACGTCAGTTGCATTCCTACGCTTATAGTCCGTCAGTTGAATCCCTTCGCTTACAATCTGTCAGTTGTGTCCCTACGCTTAAAGTCCATGCTAGAAGTCAAAATATATTTTATCAAATACATCTCGTAGTACTATTGTCCATTATAACAATGTAATTTAATTTCCTCTGTAACATGCAAATTGATCAGCCGAGCAAAACATTTTGTCTTATCAAATTCACTTTACTTTATAATGATAGAACTTGATACGTAAAAGCTTTCTGATATCATTACTCTTGATGTGCTTTTATAATCATCCTAGCAGCATGACAAAATGTGTATTGATTAGACTGTGAGAAGTGAATTTAATACTCAAGTATGATATTCGGAGTAAAAAAGAGAAGACTTCCTAAAGGTGTTTCTTTTCCATAGTTTTGCATTATAGCATACTTTGCTAATCAATCCATCCAATCAATTTTTTTCATTTTTGTAAATGTAATCATACATAATTTACATCAGTTTGAAAGAAATTATTGTTTAGGAAAAAAAACCGTTTAAAATATGATATTATGATAATGGAAAATATTTATTTTTTCAGAACATTGCGAGAAAAAGCTGAACTTGAACAAATGATAGTGGATGGTGTCTCCAAACTGAAGACTTCTATTGCATCCCTGCACAGTCGACTGGTGGGCGAAAAGCATCAAAGTGAGCGTACAAAGACAACGCTAACGCTAGATGGCGTACCAGACGAAAAGAGAAACATAGATATCCTGATCAGCAAGATCAATCAGATTGAGGATAGCGCTAATCTGCTGGAAGAAAAGAACAGCAAACTTGGAAGGTGAGTGGAATTATTCAATAGAGATTAGAAAAATCACACACAACTATATGAACGTCTGGTTTACACAATCTATAGAAATACGTTTATTGATTGCCTCAAATGAAGACTGTATTTAAAACTCTCTCATTGCCAATGGTGACTATTTAAAATCGACTTACCCATCTATTACTACGTGCGCGCGAAACTATAAGTAGACTTTAGTTGCCCTTGGTAATGGTGTAATTTGAAATTATTAGTCACTCGTGGTAGAGTATTGGTAATAAGACTATAGTGCCAATGACAGTTAACGTATATTTTGGTATATTTGTTAAGAAATTAATTTAATTTAATTCAAAATATATGCCACTCCACGGGAATGATTCTCAAGGGAATTTGGCATTGAATGAATTCGTAAACGGTCTAGAAAAAAGTTCATGTTGCTAGATTTGGTTTCCTCGTAGGTCATGAGTTCAACCCTGGGCCGAGTCGGAAGTCGGTATCCATGCAATAGCGAATTTCTTTGTGCTTTATATTAAANGGATCTAGAAAAAAGTTTATGCTGCTAGGAAATATGGTTCCGCAGGTCGTGAGTTCAACCTCGGGCCGAGGCGGAAGTCGGTATCCATGTAATAGCGAATTTCTTTGTGCTTTATATTAAATAATATTTCTTCACTAAGGGCAGCTATGTTTATTTAAGAGTTCATTGCAGTATTTGTGCTATATATAGAATATTTGAAATGCAGTGTGTATCTTGTATGATCCTCTTAAATTTACGTTAAATAGCTGTATCCCATTTCCATTCTCAATGACTGTATAGTGTATGACAGCCTGGTGAGAATTCCATCGTTATCGAAAGCAAGTTTTTTGACTTGCTTAGATAGTCAAGCGGTCTAGCTGATATTCGATACACCGAGAACATGTTCTGGGTATGATCAATTTAAAAAAAAAATAGTCAGGTTACTGAAAATAAGTTGATGTCAAAAAGGTTTCGACGGTATACATGTAGTTTAAAGTGAGCACTTGGCAAAATCTAAGGTCGTTATAGTGAGTATAACAATGCTGTCTGACGTGTTTCTGATCAATTGTTAGAAAAAAATTACACATCAATTTTGACCAATGACACCCCCTTTACCTTATCAAGACAGAAGTGACTGGTCAACAGAGGATGCTTACTCCTCCTAACCTCCGGTGTGCGCAGGGATTCACGTTTGTCCTACTCTTAATTTTGTATTTTTATAGGATGGATACTTGTATGGCATTGATCACTGTTCGTTATGTTCACTTTTTTAGTAATTTATAATCAAATTAAAACAAAAATTATGCTAGTCGAAAGAATGGCTTGATACAAATGATGCAAAGGAGACTTTAATGGCGGCAAACTGTTAACTAAATGTTCGTGACATTGTCTAACAATTTGGTCTTCCAGTTGCTCTTCCATGTTGCATATATAATCAATAAAAACTATCAAAGAGGAAAGAGAGTGACGGGCTAAATAGAGCGAACATGAACTCAATAAAACTTAATACATTTACTTAAAGACCGATTGCTGAGTCTTATTTAAATCGAATATCTATATGGTATGTAAATACATACACAAAACAAAAGTCGGACAAATTATGCGATTGTTTTCCAACCGTTTGAAATTATCCAATTCAAATATAAATTGCTACAATTGTATGCTCTGCATAGTGTTTCATCATCAATATGTTAAATTATTTGTAGGATTCTAATCGAAAAGGATGTTGAGATTGATAAGCTGAGAAAATCTTTGCTGGAAATCTCTGAAGAGGTTACTAAAATGCATGGGGCCATCGCAATTCTAGACAAGTCTCCGGTAGATAGCGTAACAACGTCTGGGGTAGTGGACACGCATGAAACAAAGACAGTGCTTACTAAACTACAACACGTCCACACAAGCATTCATCAGTACAAACGGTGAGTTGTGATTTCAATGAGAGTTTGTATAGTTCAATGTTATTGTGTTTGTTCTTTGATATACATGTATATTTACAAGAGATTGGTTTTGCCAATACTGTAAAGCACATTTTCGTCGCAAGACACTTGGTAGTGATCATAGAAGTTTTGTCTCGTGAATAAATGCATCGCTGTATCCACACGAAAATTACGTCTAGCGAAATAAAATTGATCTACAAGTATTTTGAGTATTACGGGGACCCCGGATAGGGCATCTATTTGTGTCTTTTTATAAAGGCAATGATGTATATAGGCTATTTTATGAGACAAGGGATGTATGAAATAGAAGATATTTTCTGCAGGGAACAATAAAAATTTTAATCTATAGCATCACAACTTTGATACATCGCAAATCTATATGGAAGTAAGCTTTCTGCCAATGAAATCGAATATACTTATAAAACAAGTTATAGATATTAATTTACCATGGTATATATTGTGTTTCGACGTGACTATAGGACAAAAGAAAATATCAATTATCTATCAATTCAATAAAACATTTCTTTGAAAATTACGGGAAATGACATGTACTTCATCATGGAATATTGATTACAAAACTGAGTGTTTCCACTAAATGAGCCATTACATCTCTAAAAGAAACTAATGAGACTGGGAGGTTGAAATCTCGGAAGATATTAGCCAAATGCACTGATTTATTAGTATTCTGAACACGTGTTCGACAGCTTAGAAAATCAAGAAAGACGACATCATGGCAGTTACGTATACATGTATATAAGGTCTGTGATTTTTGTTGATTGTCTCTTTATTTCTTCAGAATTCTGCAAGAGAAAGAAAGAAGTACTGTTAGTCCCAAAAACAATGACGATTTGATTCCTCTAAAACAACAGATAAACAAACTTTACGAAGATTTCGTATCCGATACCAGTAGCCCAACGGATGTCGATAAAGTAGACGAACCATCACGTGGAGGTTCCCCGAAAACACAACGCGAGAGAACAAACGAGATTAATCAACTCTTACAAAAGCTTAGTCGGGTGGAGAAGGCTTACACCGCCCTCAAGCGGCAGAACAAATCCCCAGAGATGTAATTCTGGTACTTCAGTGATACATGATCAATCTGTGGGAATGTGAAAGTTGAATGACCTGAACTCAGTTTTTTACAATGCAATATAATTCTGACATTCTCTCATTTTATCACTGCGCAATTCATCTTGAAAAAAAACCCCAGTATAATAAAAACACTATGTTCCAATTTGATGGTAATCTTGAAACAGCAATATGTTACTCTCGTTATCATTATTTAAAATTTATCAAATCATGTTTGTGCACTTTTAGTGCTCATTATTTCATGTACAGCCTAGACTGGTGTATTTTTATTAGTTGTGTTAAACACTTCGTTGAAACGCTTCCTTAATTTCACTGCTGTAATGGCAATAAGCGACAGTAATGTTCACCATTGGTGATGCGCTGCTCTCATTATAATCATCAAGTGCCATATGTAAATACAAGAACATCTAATTGCAATATAAAACAGATTATATGGAAGCGAATCTTGGTAAGTTGACAATCATCACCAGAGTAAATAGAAATCTCATGAACCTGTAAATTCATTTCATTGATTTACCGTGTGTATCAGAAGTTGTCATCTTTTTTTTTTAAATCCGATTCTCTACCACTTTTGTTTGGTTACATACCGAGCTGAATCATTTCACCAGACAACGGCTGCAGAGCTGGCTTAATTTTGACAAAGATAATTCCTAATTATCTGCTGGTACACGTTTGCAATTGAAGTAATATGTACAAAATGTACGTACGAAAGAAAAAGATGTAAATATTTTGACAAACCACTCTACTTTATTGTTAACAATGTTGTTGTTAATCTCTGTTATTCTTTACAACGCTTGACATTGACATATGCTGAGAACGATGCAATAAAAATAATGAAAACTATTTCAGACATTTATGTCGCAATCTGTCTTTAATGAGGAAAAACTCTTCATAGGCTTCTGGTGTTTCCATTGGTCCTTGATTGCTTCTTTGCTTGGCATTCGTAAGCGGGAACCGGGGAACCTTATAAATAGAAGCCCGGCCGTGTTCCGACACTCGTTGGCTCGTTAAAGAACTCCTACTGCTGCAATGGCCCTGAGCGCTAAACATAGGTCTGATTTTGTGGTACTTCACCTACAACTGGTGACGTCTCAATATGAGTGAAAAAACAAACAAATTAAAAAAACATTGTCATCCCACCATCTAGTTAATAGTATATCCAGATTTTTCTTCTTTAAATCACGTACATGTACCAATTCTAACTAGGCAGGGCCTGTCGACCGCAGCAATGACTAAATGAATGTTTTGTAAATCGGGGACTCGATCATCATTTCGGTCTGCTTTTGAAGAGGGTTCACATCATATTTACAAACGCTTCACTTCAAAAATGTTTATATGCGGAAAGCACTTAATGAGTAACGACATCTCAAGTCAATGTTCAAGGGGTACGTGCACCTTCTTTCTATAATATCAGGCTCCACTGATATACCCGTGTCACAGAGCAACGAAGTTATTGACTATACTGACCATACACTAGAATAGTGATCATCATTCAACCATTAACTATACAGACCTTACACTAAAATAGTGATTACCAGTCAATCATTGACAATACTAACTGACCATACACTAGAATAGTGATTACCAGTCAATCATTGACTATACTGACCATACACTAGAATAGTGATTCCAGTCAATCATTGACTATACTGACCATACACTAGAATAGTGATTACCAGTCAATCATTGACTATACTGCTATACACTAGAATAGTGATTACCAGTCAATCATTGACTACTAACCATACACTAGAATAGTGATAATCATTGACTATACTGACCATACACTAGAATAGTGATTACCAGTCAATCATTGACTATACTGACCATACACTAGAATAGGATTACCAGTCAATCATTGACTATACTGACCATACACTAGAATAGTGATTACCAGTCAATCATTGACTATACTGACCATACAATAGATAGTGATTACCGGTCAATCATTGACTATACAGACCATACACTAGAATAGTGATTACCAGTCAATCATTGACTATACTGACCATACACTAGAATAGTGATTACATTCAATCATTGACTATACTGACCAAAACACTAGAAAGTGATTACCAGTCAATCGTTGACTATACTGACCATACACTAGATAGTGATTACCATTCAATCATTGACTATACTGACCATACACTAGAATAGTGATTACCAGTCAATCATTGACTATACTGACCATACACTAGAATAGTGATTACCAGTCAATCATTGATTATACTGACCATAAACTAGAATAGCGATTTACCAGTCAATCATTGACTATACTGACCATACACTAGAATAGTGATAATCATTGACTATACTGACCATACACTAGAATAGTGATTACCAGTCAATTATTGGCTATACTGACCATACACTAGAATAGTGATTACCAGTCAATCATTGACTATACTGACCATACATTAGAATAGTGATTGCAGTCAATCATTGACAATACTGACCATACACTAGAATAGTGATTACCAGTCAATCATTGACTATACTGACCATACATTAGAATAGTGATTACCAGTCAATCATTGACTATACTGACCATACACTAGAATAGTGATTACCAGTCAATCATTGACTATACTGACCATACACTAGAATAGTGATTACAGTCAATCATTGACTATACGACCATACACTAGAATAGTGATTACCAGTCAAATATGACTATACTGACCATACACTAGAAAGTGATAATCATTGACTATACTGACCATACCTAGAATAGTGATAATCATTGACTATACTGACCATACATTAGAATAGTGATTCCAGTCAATCATTGACATACTGACCATACACTAGAATAGTGATTACCAGTCAATCATTGACTAATACTGACCATACACTAGAATAGCGATTACCATTCAATCATTGACTATACTGACCATACACTAGAATAGTGATTACCGGTCAAATCATTGACTATACTGACCATACACTAGAAATAGTGATACCAGTCAATCATTGACTATACTGACCATACACTAGAATAGTGATTACCAGTCAATCATTGACTATACTGACCATACACTTAGAATAGTGTTACCAGCCAATCATTGACTATACTGACCATACACTATAGAATAATGATTACCAGTCAATCATGACTATACTGACCATACACTAGAATAGGATTACCAGTCAATCATTGATTATACTGACCATACACTAGAATAGTGATTACCATTCAATCATTGACTATACTGACCATACACTAGTTGTTATGACGCACTTGAATACTGATCATATATATGAATATTGATCATATTGTTGAATACAAATAGGCGAAGGTAACTCGTGTTAAACGTAATCATAATAACAAAAAATGTATACAAAATCGAGTGTAGGGCAACACGGACCTCCGACAAAAGCGAAGGCGGATCAAGTGCCATGGGAGAGTAAGCATCCTCTGCTGACCGGTCCACACTCGCCCTGAGCCCGTAGTCGAAATAAAGTAAACGGTATTACCCGTAGTCAAATCTAGTAGGAAAATGACAGTCTACAAAGGGTATGAAAAAATCAGTCAATATATGACTTTAGGTCATTATAGCGACCGTAGAATTTGCGAAATGATGATTTTAAACGAGATTCGTTATAGCCCTGCAACCTCAACTTTTTTTTAGTTGTTGGCCTCGCTTTAAAAAATCCGCATACGCATAGCATGCTCTTGCGTATCGAATCAACTGCGAATATACACACCATAAGCACGTGATAGTGGTATATTACTACATAGAAAGGGAAAGTTGACGATTGCAAAGTTAAAGTCATCACGCTTATCATATAATGTAGTTGTCAGTCTGCCATTTAAGAATCAATGCTAAGTAAAATATCCAAATATGAAGCAGATATGTCTAGATTCTGTGTGTCCTTTATAACGAGTTCGTCGGGATATATCAAATGGACATAATTGTGAAAAATTATGATTGTTAATTGAAAGCACACCATCTATATACCTATATGTAAGACACGGCAAGTTTTTTGTTTTTATCCGTAACAGTTTCTGTACAAATTCTGCTTCATATGAATATAACAATAAATCTGCCAATAAGAGGGCACAATTAATGAACTGACCATTACACTGCAATTATAGAAATACTACCCCTATGCCGGAATAGTGACCCTAATATACACTAGACTGCATACAAAAAGGCGAAGTTAACATTGTTCAAACGTAATAATAAATACGAAACAATGATGAATGCATTAGCCAATTCATTTCTCTACTGAGCAAAAACGACAAAAGAAAAGAAAATCATGAAAATACGAAGTTCTATAAAATTAAACAAAAATAGTTTGCCAATCTTAACTATTGAACACTAAATTACAAGACTCAGTCTGTCACCAGATCGATTTATTAAAGACATCGTGGCATCGCGGTTTTTAGCGAGAGGATAGAGAATTAATCAGTTTTCCTCTATCAGCCCGCACCATTCGAAATTCAATCTTCATTCCTTCCATTGAACTCAACGAAACAGTGTAAGTATTACCATTTTTTCAGCTCAACTGCGCTGTAAGCTCAAGTGAGCATTTCTGATGTTGTCTTTCAACCCTCCGTCTGTCCGGAAACTTTTCACATTTTTTACTCTCCAGAATCACTGAGCCAAATTCAACCAAACTCGCCATAAAACATCCTTGGGTTAAGGGAACTGATTTTTTTTTCAATGGAAGGATCACACACCCTTTAAAAGAAAATAAGAAATATGGCGGAATCTTTTAAAACGCTGCTTAAGATCCTCGCACCAGATGAGACAAAAACGTATGGTAAAGCTTCCTTTAAGGAAATAGATTGAGATTCTTTTTAAAGTTTTTTCTCAAGAATATAGGACTCGATACTCATAAGTCATGTTAAAAAGCAAACATCCTGGATAGTGCAGAGACAAATTTGTTCAATTTGTAATTCCCGGAAGTTGGATGAAACCACAATAAGGAATCAAAGTTGAGCATTGTAATATATGATCAAAAGTCTTTGAATATTGTTTTCTTATGAACAGCTTATCGATGATTGGCCATATTAGCTACATGTATATAGTGGATAGGCATCTTTAGGTAGTGCAGATTCATTTGTTTTAAATCAATGCCATCAATGGTAGATAGGGGCCACAATAGGGGTTATATTGAAAGTTTTACATCGGAATATATACAGGAAGAAAAACCTTTCTAAAATCTCAAGAGCAAGGGGCCATAATTGGTGATCTTTGTATCCACATAATTCAGATTCAAATTTATTCATTTTTCTAGCGTTGAGGATGGGAAGGTTAGAATGGGACCTCAATAGAGAATCAACATCAGAATTAATCAGAATAATCTTTAAATAAAATGGCGAAATAATGTGTAAATATAACCATAGTCCAAAACATAATATAAGTTGAGTGAGGGCAACAGGACCTCCTACAAACGCGAAGGCAGGACAGGTGCCATGGAGGAGTAAGCAGCCTCTGCTGACCGGTCACACCCGCCGTGAGCCTTGTCGAAACAAGGTAAACGGATTACCCGTTGTCAAATCTAGAACGAAAATGACAGTCTAAGAAAGGTATGAAACAAATCAATCAACATTTGACTGATATTAATGATAATTGTAATCGCAAACAAGGTCATTAGGCGTATGAATTTGCGAAATGATGACTTTAAACGAGAATCGTTATAACCCTGCAACATCAACTTTGTTAGTAGTTGGCTCACTTTAAAACGTCCTCATAGGCATGACATGCCTTGCATATCTAATCAACTGGGAGACATACACCATAAGCAGGTGATAGTGGTACATTACTACATAAAGGAAAGTTGACGATTGCAAAGTTAAAGTCATCATGTTTGTCATATAATGTGGTTAACAAAAATTACATAAATTTATATTTATCCAGATACAAAGCAAGTATGTCAGATTCTGTGGTGTCCTTTATTTCGAGTTCGTCGGGTACATCATATGGACATACTTATGAAAATTCTTATTGTTAATTGATAAGACTA
>CAJDSM010051213.1:0-14760 GCA_903981925.1 Ostrea lurida | reverse complement strand
CATTAGACCCTATCATTTCAGAATTGGCAGTTGATGCTTTCCATTCCTAGATTGGTCACCACCCCCAGGTGGGCGTCGATGATATTCAGCTTTATTAGATGTCTCTGATGTTGTCCGACTGGTCTCACTCGGATTCGGATGTCACAGCGCTGGATGAATCATGATTCTGGATAGAGACACTTCCTGGAATGGATGCCTCGGATTTGGATTGACGTCGACGATCTGGAGGATTACCACCCACTTTGGATAGATGCTTCCATTCAATCCGACACTAATGTCATCGTTCCTCTGGGATACCATAACTCTATCTGGGAGTCCAATTCGAGGATATCGCTTGTACGTCAACGCCTTTTATAAAACGGGAGGATGTTGTCGGTTTGGTTTCCGAATAGAGGGTACGTGTGCATGAACTGTGACTTGGCGCACGAGCGGTTTTTCCCGCACTAAGACACTCACTTCAGAGTCCAAACCAGTAACTGTGTAGACGTTTGTTGCTTACCTTGTGTATTTACCTGTGTTTCCATATGCAACATGCCTTGTTTATACCTACGCCCTGTATTATGTATGCTTTAGATAAATGCCATGGCAACTGTTTATAATTTGTAGTTTATAATTTTAATTTAACCCTCGCTTCGTAATGTATAGTTGACAGTCCTTAACACAGCTAAAGACGTCAACAATAACAAAGTTATGATAAATCAAGTTTGAGCAGCTGCTGCATATATGTAACGTACATCGATATTAATCATGAATTAATGTAATTTTTTTATTGACTGACGATATAGGACTCTAGATTTGTGTTAGGTAACACGAAAAATCATCTTACTCCGCATGAAAATCATTGTGACTCTCGGAGTTATTTAATATATGATTAATTAGCCAAAAATGAGACAAGGGTATGCCTGGCGACTCAGGACACCCCTGCAACGTCGTCATGTACACCGATACCACCACTTGTGTGCCAAATTAAAAGTCACAAACACTTTTCATTGAAATCCGCTTTTTCCTCACAAAGCTCTTGTGTTTTTTATTCCTTGACAGATCGGATGAACATTTACCACCAGAATCAGTAGGGTTGCGCGTTTCTCCAACTATATTAACTATTATATATTCAGTTCTGTAAAGGATATATATATAAGAGAGAAAAGAGTTTTAAAAAACTTTGTGTTTCAGATAGCATATCTCGTGCAATGGTTGAATGCATGAATTTTTTCCCCCAAATATGGTAATGATCCCCATTAATCTTCATTTAGTGGTAAATTTTCATATCAGAACACATGATCTTGGAAGATCATTTGAAACAAGAATGTTTGAGAAAAAATGCCCCCCCATGGTGCAAAATTCAAAATGGCTATTTATGAAATTGGTGCTTTATTACAAGCAAAACTAATCATAAACAAATAAGGAAAATACCTATTCATCATGATTAGATGTCAAGATTTGAACAAAATAAACATATATGACAAATCTTTAGCTGTTTGAAATTGGCTATCAGATTGACCTTGATCTTTGGCCATGTGACCCAAAATTAGTTAGGGATCATTTACTTTCTAAAGGACAACACCTGTACCCAGTTAGTTGTTATCTAGCTAAGGGATCAAAAGATTTTGAGCGGACAACACATGGGTTAAGACGTAATTTGACCTTGAACCTTTAACCTGTGACCTTAAAATCAACAGGATCATTTAATCTCTAAGGACAACCCCTATGCCAGTGTGGTTGATATCAAGCAAAAGGTCAAAAGATATTGAGCGGACAACACATGGGGTTAAGACCATTTGATTTGACCTTGACCTTTGTGACCTGAAAACAATAGGGATCAGCAACTCTCTAAGGAAAATCCCTAGGCAAGTTTGGTTTGATATCAAGCAAAGAGTCAAAGATTTTGAGCGGACAGCACAGTCTACAGACTGACCACTTGACCTAACCTTCGACCATGTGACTGAAAATCAATAGGGATCATCTGACTCTCTATAAGGGCAAACCTCTGTACCAAGTTTGGTTGATATCAAGCAAAGAGGTCAAAAGATATTGAGCAGACAGCACATAGTCTACAGACTGAC
The DNA here is from genome assembly GCA_903981925.1 of Ostrea lurida. NCBI lineage: Eukaryota > Metazoa > Mollusca > Bivalvia > Ostreida > Ostreidae > Ostrea > Ostrea lurida. The sequence goes on along the minus strand of CAJDSM010051213.1, from coordinate 12,697 downwards.
CACTTGACCTTCACTCATGTGACCTTGAAAAATCAATAGGATTCCTCTACTCTCTAAGGGCAACCCCTGTACTAATTTGGTTGATATCAAGCAAGAGGTCAAAAGATATTGAGCGAACAGACATAGTCTACAGAACTGAACCATGTGACCTGAAAATCAATAGGGATCATCTAATCTCTAAGCAACCCGTACCAAGTTTGTTTGATATCAAGCAAAGAGTCAAAAGATATTGAGCGGACAGCACATAGTCTACAGACTGACCACTACCTTCGACCATGTGACCTGAAAATCAATAGGGTATCTACTCTCAGGCAATCCCTGTACCAAGTTGGTTGATATCAAGCAAAGAGTCAAAAGAATATTGAGCGGACATCACAATGTCTAAAACTGACCACTTGACCTTGAGCTTCACCATGACCTGAACATAATCAATAGGAATCCTCTACTCTCTAAAGGCAACCCTGTACTTAGTTTGTTGATATCAAGCAAAGAGTCAAAAGAATTGAGCGGACAGCACATAGTCTACAGACTGACCACTTGACTTGACCTTCGGACCATGTGACCTGAAAATCAATAGGGATATCTAATCTCAAGGCAACCCCTGTACCAAGTTTGGTTATTATCAAGCAAAGAGGTCAAAAGATATTGACGGACAGCACATAGTCTACAGACTGACTACTTGACCTTCGACCATGACCTGAAACTCAATAGGACCGATCTACTCTCAGGGCAACCTGTTACCAAGTTGGTGAACAAAAGCAAAGAGTCAAAATATTGACAGACGCACATAGTCTACAGCTGACCCTTGCCTTCGACCATGTGACCTGAAAATCAATAGGGTCCTCTACTCTCTAGGGCAACCCCTGTACCAAGTTTGGTTATTCAAGCAAAGAGGTCAAAAGATATTGAGCGGACAGCACATAGTCTACCGACTGACCACTTGACCTTCGACCATTGACCTGAAAACAATAGGGATCCTCTACCTCTAAGGGCAACCCTTACCAAGTTTGGTTGATATCAAGCAAAGGGTCAAAAGATATTGAGCGGACAACACATGGTCTACATCTACACACTGACCTCTTGACCTTTGACCATATGACCTGAAAATCAATAGGGATCCCTACTCTCTAAGGGCAACCCCTGTACCAGTTTGGTTGATATCAAGCAAAGGGGTCAAATAGATATATGAGCGGACAACAATGGTCTACAGACCGACAGTCTACACTGACCTCTTGACCTTGACATGTGACCTTGAAATCAATAGGGATCCTCTACTCTCAAGGGCACCCCTGTACCAAGGTTGGTTGATATCAAGCAAAGAGGGATCAAAAGATATTGAGCGACAACATATTGGTCTTACAGACCGACCGACATACCGACCGACATACCGACTCGACCGACAGGTGCAAAACAATATGCCCCTCTTTTTCAAAGGGGGCATAAAAAAACATGGTTTCAATAAAGAATATAGTGATAAAATTGTTTTGTGACCCTTTAATTTGGCACGAAGTGTAAGTCGTCACCTTATTGAATCATTTGTTTATTCCATGTATGCTGAAGGGTCATTAAGCCAAAAGGGGGGGGTCCAAATTGTTTCTTATTTTGTTCATTTAATCTTCAGAAAAGGTCCCATTACACGTATTCGGAGATAGTACCTCCTCATCTGAGCATTAACAATTAATGCATGTAACGTGTCCACCCCTCAGCATGACAAATGTGCGGCACCAGTAAGATGTCTGAAGCTGCGTTATACTGGAATGACTACAAAGTCCTCTATTGACAAGGAACGGATTACTGAGGCAGCCGGGATATACAGTCTTAGTCAGGGAAACCTGGAACTCCTAAATTCTTCCTGGGGGCCCCAAACGTCATGGGACGGTCTCCTGCCAAGATCCAGTCGAGCGGTACAGACATTCCATCCTAGCTCAGCAATCTTGGTCCCCTGCAACGGGGCTACGTACGGTCCATGTCGAGCTCCGTACCCCCAGGCAACTCCTTGCGGCAAATTAGGAGTCCGCTCATGCGGGCATTCTCCCCGCCTGTACAAGGTAACATGCTGTTTGATGGCCGCGACTTGGGATCGAAATCCTCGTACACGGAGTCGACAATACACTAACTTCTGCCCGTGTCCACAACAGCCTGAAGCTCACACCCTGTACTACCATGTTAACGGTATAACCTTCAGATCTGCTCCGATAGGCGCCGGATACACCCAGGGTCCTCCACATGCCTGCAGGTATGTCCTGTGACTCCGCTTGGCTATTGACCACTTTCAGCCCACTCTCCACCATGGGTTGCAATGCTGCACAGGTTCCACTTCCAGGTCACTACTGAGCGCTGGTCCGCACCCGCCCCCTCCCCCCGATTTTCCGGACACTTCTGTCCCCCGTCCCCTGCTCGGCTTGCTCCTGGCGCAAAGCCTTGCAATTTCGCACCATGATTTCTTAATGTAGCGTGAATTTCCTCGGGGACAAACGGTTTACCTTCGGAGGTAGTGGGGGAGGAGCATATGCTCTCCGTATGTTGTTAGGTGAGGGCAAGGTTCTCTGAGGGAAAAGATCTCCGGCAGCAGCTTTCTTCCAGATCCACCTGGCGCTGACATACACCCGCATCTCTGAGCTATTGTTGGGTGACCGCTCTCACATCTCTTCCTATGCATTGGACAGACTTCTTCGTCGAGAGGGCTGATAGTACTGCATCCGTAGACTGCTCCTCATTGGTTCCATTCCAGGGTATGGACCATGCGTCCCTGTCCCTCAACACCGTAGCACAAGCGGAGAACGCTAATTGTGAACGTTCGGCACAGTATATCATTTAATTTATTTCACGTTGATCATCTAGCGCCGATTTCATTGGATAAAACACTTTATAAGGTTGATTTTGATCACGTCACCTGAACACAAGTAAAGTCTAATGACATTATTTTGTTGTTGTTAATATAAAATTAAATGATAAGAAAGTAAATCTATATTTTTTCGGGGTGATATGCAGGTTATCACCGAGATTTTAAGACGGTAAAACATTTTCATCAATGCGCTTCATTGACCACTCGCTATTTTTAAGAATGGCCTTGTATTTTGAAAACCATTGAGATCCCCACCTCAAACCACATTTCCTTTGTGTTGAAACAAGTTCATTGACACAATGGGGGCCCATGGGTAAGACTGATGCTGCTCTTTTAAAATGTAAACTATTGAGATCCCCGCCCTCGGACATGTTCCTTGTTGAGATAGGTTCATTAAACATGTGGAGGGCCCCTGGGTCATGACTGCCTCCACCTTTTTAAAATTATTTTAATATCTTGAAAACTGTTGTGATCCCATCCTCAACCATGTATTTTTTTCTTTATCCTTTGTTGAGACAAGTTCATTGACATGTATGTGGAGGACTGACCCCCCCCCCTTTTTTTAGAAATTGTTTTAATATTTCAAACTATTGAGATCCCCACCCTCCAACCATATGTAATCAAGGCAATTTTAAGAGAACATACCGTAATAAAAGAGCCCCAGGGCTATGCATTGATCCCAATCTATCATATATGGTTCTCTGTCGATGAATTTATTATGGGTATTGAAAGTTGACAGAGTTAACTTTAGCCCTACCTTTGAAAGTGGCACATTGTAATGATTTAGTTGCCAGTATGGCCTACCAATGTCCGATTGTGTAAGCTGTTTTCATACACCGATTTGACTACGAATTACTCGACTCCGTTTGCTTGATCAAGACAATGGGCTCGAAATTTGTATGTAAAACTTTAATCTACTGTGGCCCACCTTACTCCGGAAGGGGGAGGGATGCATGATCTGAACAAACTCAAATCTATTCCACATCAGGAATTTAAGCTTTCAGGTAAATATCCACTCTGGTTCAATGGTTCATGTCATGAACTTCATGAGAAGGATTTTAAAGATTTTCCCTTTTATGCATGCAAAACTTTGATCCCGTATTGTGGCCCCACCCTACCCTCCAGAGGTCATGATTTGAACAAACTTGAATCTCCACCACTAGTATATAAGGGAGCTTTCAGTTTGACTGTGATTTGAACAAACTTGAATCTCCACTACTAGTATTAAGGAAGCTTTCATTATGACCTGGTCTATATTTGAACTGGAAAATCCTTCCTCCAAGGATGAATTGTGACAGTTTGGTTGAATTTGGCCAAGTGGTTCTGGAGAAGTTGTAAAATCTGAAGTATAGTAATTACAGACAGACGGATGGACAACAGGTGATCAGAAAAGCTCACTCTAGCATTCAGCACAGATGAGCTAAAAAAACTAAGGAATCAAAATGGCTGCCAGTGGAGCACACAGACGATATTCTAGAGATATTTAGCTCAGTACAGTGATACACAACTTTCAGAAAGGTTTTGACTGGATCCAGCTGGTATTTATTTCATTGAAACTTTGATTGGTCTGAAAATTGTCAGTATTTCATAGAGAAATCACGCAATATCCCCACTTCAGAAAATCCTGCTAACTCTACGATTTCTTGCCACTGCTAAGATGCAGCTGTGTAATGGAGATGACAAGGGCAACTTTCCAGTCCACCATTTCTAAGGCTATAACTGCAACCCTTCAAAGCAAGTCTTCCCCAAGAATTACCGTGATACTGCACAATTCATTTTAATCTTGATGTGGTTGGAGATAAGCAGTATCACAACATGACAGTCACAATTTTTTTTTAACCTTTATTAATTGTCTCTTATCTCAAATAAATACATTGAATGTACACTGAATTTGGAGACATTGCTAAATTCTGACAAAGTTTTGATATTACATGTCTCTGATGTTGCTTGTCTATGGCTTGTGTCACTCTGTCAATCACGAGTCTATGGTTTGCATCGCTCCGTGAATCGCGGATAAAGTGCGACCTCTCGTATGTGATATCGGTCCAGTAACCAGCACATGAAGCGTTCCAGTCCCAGACCATACCCACCGTGTGGACAGGTGCCGTACTTCCTCTGTCAAACCAAAAGTACACAAATAAACTGACAGCAAAAATAACACCTTAAATATTACAGGACCAAAACTGATATTTCTAATTAATTCACCTGTCCAGTTTATACAATGTACCCAGTTTGGAACATATTATAATTCGAATTGTTTCAAACCAGATTACACTGTAAACTTATAAATGGGCCCTTCACAAACTTGAAACTGTTCTACAACTTTTGGGATATCTACTGGAATCATCGGTGTAGATCTGAGTTACTTTCCGGGATATGTCAGGGTACAGAATATGTCCTTTACTGTTTGGACGTACCTGATCTGTATACCAGTAATAGTTGGTGGGCGTCGATGCCTTCCGTTTAAATCCCTCCATCAGCTCCTCATGGTGCCAAATCCTCATGGGACCTCCCGACAATCTCTCCTACATTGGGCTCAAGACATCAACCTACACAACATAAATAAAGGTAAAAACTCACCAACTGAGAGATCTGAGAGTTTGCAAAAAAAATATTGACCATTTGTTATGCACTATGATCAACAGCATACAAGAGGAATGAAGGGTTTCTGCTCTCAGTTATAAGTTGCTAGGACTATTCAAAGCTGTTCATAATTTACTAGTATCCCAAATTATATTTTTTATCATATCTAAAGATAACAGAAATTCTTCATTCTTAAAATCTAATGTTTTAACAAAAAGGCTCAGATCTTTCAGTCAATATGATTGTTAGTTTAATAAAGGTATCATTAGACCCAAAGGTTACATAAACCACATGACATCTTTTACTACATTGGCCCGCCTAATTGATTTGGAACCCATAAATTCTCCTCATGGGGGTATAACACGCACTTCACAAATTTTGGTACATTCATTTCTGCTTTTCCTAAACATGTATTTAGAATATAGAATCGAAATCTGTCAAATGATAAAGGCATTTTAGCACTTTTGACCATTTTGACCCCCCATCCTGGTACCATAACCTCTACCACTGGGATCATGAAATTTACAATTTTGGTAAAGAACTGTTTCTCCTTCTATTAGTATACATTTGGTATCAATACCACAGAGGTGTTCTTTTGATGTTCTACTTACAAACACTGCATGTCAAGTTTGTTTCCATGCCAGTTGACTGTTATCATATGTTTAGTACTTTCCATGCCAATATTGTTATTATAATTCCAATGTCCTTTATTACGATGGTTTTGATTGGATAAAATTAAATTGAAACGAGAATTTACACATCAATAAATCCGAAAATGTGACGTCACAATACGCTCATGAAAACAAACCAACGTAACACACGGAACTATTCAAATTTTAAAAATTGTTCATACAGTGAACAATTGGAAGATTATAAGAATTAAACATTTCTTTTTGAAGAATTTATCAATGTGTAAACTCTGGACATTTTACTCACAAACTTAACATAAAAACACTCTTTATTCAGTTTAGTGGAGTTCAAAAAGTCCAGAAGTTCCTACACAAATCGATGAAATTCTGTACAAAAGAATGTTCTAATCCCCTAAATGGATAATACCAGTAAAACACAAATATAATGAATACAATTAAAATGAATTCATGCTTTATACTTGTTTCCCTATGAAAAGAAAACAACGAAAATTTTATCAGATACTGTGGAATCATCATTGTTCATGGGGGACCAATGTTCGTGGATTTCATGGGTCACCCTTACCCACGAATTGATGTCCCCACGAACATGTTTTATTTTCCTTTTAATATTTATAAATATTATGCCATTCGCATTATTTATCAATTACCCAAGAAATTACGTCCCCACGAACCAGCAAAAATTTGGTTACCCATAAACATTGGCCCCCACGAATTCAAATGATTCCACAGTATAGTGAAACTTGGTTATAATGAAAAACTTTTTTCATTGGCCTTGGAGGTCCACTACAACGGTGCTTTACTGTAATAAATTGCTAGATTATGTATTATGATCTGAAGCTGAAGAGGAAAACTAACCGACTCAGTGAGCCTCCGGTCGTCAGCACACCTCTGCATGTAAAAGGATTTGATATCCGTAGGAAATTTACAAAGGAGAATCGGCTCGTTAATTTGGTCGGTCATCTTCCTCTCAGGAGCCTCCGGAATATCCTACAAAAAAAAGCAAGCAAGCATTACTTGTTAGCTTATTTACATACCGTACAAAACTCTTGGCAATATAGGAGAAAATTCAGTTGGTGAGTGAAATTGTTCTTAAAACTCTTTACATTAATAAAGTACTTTCAAATATGTCACTATCTTTCTGATTTTATAAAATATTCTAATAATTCCATAAGTCTATCAATTTGAATACAAAAAATAATTTAAACACTATGAAATCTTTCCCAATTCATAATATGATCTAAAGATCCTTGAAATGTCTCTACCTCTCCCAATTCATAATATGATCTAAAGACCCCTAAAATGTCTCTACCTCTCCAAATTCATAATATGTTCCATCATCCTTCTTGATGTCATTTTCTTTTAGGTACGTAATGGCGTCCTTGTACTCCAGACGCTTGAAGGGTCGTTTGGGAGGTTGAAAGTTCTAGAGCAAAGGAAATCACACAAAATAAGCTTCCTGTAGAGGCGTTTTAATCAAATGTTAACTATGACTGAAAATCTGTCCTTAACTGTAAAATCATTCATTTTCTTTGGAGATTTAATTTCGTTACTTTTGTGGATAAATAAAAATAATGAAAATAAATCCATGACGAACTTTTGTGATTATAATGAACATATATATGAATGAATTGTAAATCAACGAAAATAAAGGTCAACAAATTCATTATTAGTTTCAAAACCATGAAATGTTAAACCCAGGAAAATGAATGATTTTACAGTAGACATATACACATGCACGGAGATTACAAACAGACAGACATACGGGGTTAAGTTCCTTGACGATGTCACCATACGGCCCTTTAAGAACCCGGTCTACCACATCACAAACCAAGTCCTCTAATTTGTTCAGTAAATCATCGAAACTGATGAATGGGCATTCGGCTTCTATATGGGTGTACCTAACGATAAAATACAAATCAAGAATCTTGAAAATGTGGACATTTGTTGTTTTCGAACTTATTCTGCAAATCAGATAATATGAGCATATGTTGAAGTCTATTTTAAAATAATAATACATTACAGTAAATCAAAATTAAAATAACAAGAGGCCCACAGGCCTTATTGGTCACCTGAATATTAGTCAAACGTATCACTAGATCTAAGGGCTATACAATCTATTGTAATTTTCCTGTTCTACACACATATGCTAAACTTAACATTCAGCAGCAACATAAAACAAGATGTGTTCATGAAACACAAATGCACCCCCAAACCCGTAATGGTGAAATACTTTACATTATACTTGCTGTATGATTATGTGGACAACCATGACACCCCCCCCCCCCCCCCTTGCACCCCCAAAAAGTCAAGGGCCTGGGGCTGCGAGGTTCACAATTTTACTACATTCCTTTCTACTTATCTTATAATTATATGCATTTAGTTTTTGCAGTATTGGCAAAATTAAACAAGTTTTTCAAATGAACACTATGACCATTTTGGACTCAACTTTCTACCAAAACACCAACCATGAAATTTACAAGTTAGGTAGAGGGCTACCTGCTTCTTCTAGATTAATGTAGATTAAATTTATTATCTATACCATTGAGAGGATGTTATTCAAAGTTTTTAACATAAACATGCCAAGTTTGGGCCACATCCTGGAATCAGAACTTCTATCCAATGGACCATGAAATCTAAAGCCTTTGTAGAGGTTTTCCTTCTCTACAATGACCAAGCAATCAGTCTTTTTTTCTTCTTCTCTTTTTTTTTTGCAAATAGAGGGGTTTCTTTTTTTCCTTTCACTTTTTTGCCCCCCCCCCCCCCCCCCCCCCCCCCCCCCCCCCCCCCCCCCCCCCCCCCCCCCCCACCCCCCCCCCCCCCCCCCCCCCCCCCCCCCCCCCCCCCTTAATTTTACCCAACTTTATCCATCTCTTTGCCAAAGAAGCCCAACAACTAAACTCTGGAAAGACGATTTAGAAAATAATTTTTCAAAAGTTGACATTGTTCAAACACACAAGCATCACAACGATGCATTCGATGATAGACCAAAGCGCAAAGGTCAACTTGAGTTTACTCACCATAATACATGCCATATCTTCACAAGACTTCTAAGATGTTAAACTAAATAAGTGTATCTTAAATACAAAATGACTGGCTCTGTCCCATGGCTCATCTCTTATACATCTTGCAGATACCATACTCCGGCCCTAAATGTCTTCGGGTCGAGAACTGTTGCGCGCCGATATGAGCTGAGCGATACAGAACACGCTCTCCCTATGGAGGCGTATGCAAAAGGTCTCCAGTACAGCTGAGAGGGACCTGGCGTCAGGTAAGCCTACAACGAGAGCCACATCTTCATAGTGAGCCTGACTGTGTAAGCGTTAAGCCGGTACAGAGAGAAGCCGGCATCTTTATAGTGGAGCCGTCACTGTGTAACGTTACAAGCCCTACACGACGAGCAGCGCGTCTCTATCAGTGAGATGACTGTGTAAGCGTACAGCCCTACAAGAGAGAGCGGCATCTTATATGATGTGACTGTGTAAGTTAAGCCTACAGAGAGAGAACCGCATCTTTATAGTGAGGATGACTGTACCCACCAAATAAAATAGTACAAGCATCTATATCCTGTAGTGCTAGGGTGATCACGACTTCTTCTATAAAGAGCATGGGAACCCAGACCTGTTTACCCCTATTTTTGTCTCTCCCGTATTCTGGATCAGATTGGGTCAGTGAGCATTTGCGCATTTGGTCCCGTAAGAATTTTCTGTTTACAGGGTTTTGTAGTACTATACAAAACTTGACTTTAATGAAAATAACAACTGTGCATTTCTTGCTTTGCCAAAGTCTGAAATAAATACGAACATTAAAATAAATAACTGCTATAACTTAACGCCTATTTCTCGAATCAGGAAACTGGTTGTTTCTTTTTTTTAAGTTGGCCACAATGTATCAACCGTAGCCCTGTACTACCGACAGGTTCATGTGGTTATAATTTCCACCAGACCTTTTCACTTCCGCCCTCGATCGTTCATCCCTAACTGCCAACAGAACGTCATCGCCATTGTTCCCGAAAATCAGTGAATCACCTTTCAATTCTTCAGCTTATGAAGACCCAAGGAACTTCCCATGCTTGTGTAATTATTTCGTCTTCTAGCGTATTTTACAGCCATAATGAATTTCTTCCTGCATGGCACAGGGAGACCAATCTACGTTGCAAAATACTGCCAATGACACAAGTGCTTCCTTTGAACGAAAGGGCCAGAGAAAATTACGCAAGCATAATTCACCATTGTGGCCTTTTTTCGCCGGGGTTTCGGCCATTTTAAATCCATTTCAGTGACCATGACCTATGTATCACGGAATTTTTACCAAAATCCCTGGTTCTTGTGATTATCAACGCGTCAATACAACGACGGACTAATAACACCAACTACGTATGCATTAACGTTACAAGGGTCCGTACACCTTTTCCCTAGCTTGAAAATTTCAAGCACTTTTCAAGCCTCTTTCAAGGCACTTTTTGTCCCGAATTTCAAAGATAACAATGCAACGCGACCAATTTCAGTCTTAACCACTAGCAGCAGAAATTTTCCCCAGTGTGCTTCCTCGGTGATAATCACAGCAAAACACGCAAAATGCCACAACTGTGTATTCAAAAAGATAACAAATTTTATTATTCTATCAGTTACAATATACTGTTGCAACAAATACAAAATACAAAGAAAGTTCAAGGACTTTTCAAGCACTTTGGCAGCATTCTGCTGTTTTTCCAGCATTTTCAAAGGGCAGAGGCTGAATTTGACAATTGCAACAATTCCACAGCAATTTTCAAGGTTTCAACACCCCGTACCGGAAACCCTGAAAACTATGAACGGACAACTTCCCAACTTCCGTATATTTTTCGGGACATGAAAACGTAAAGCAAGTAATCTTTGGCGTGCTCAAAAATCCGTACAAATTACGGAGAAATCGTAAGAGTAAACAGGTCTGGGACTCTATTTACTGAGAAACTGCATTAAACACAGAGTTAAAAAAATTCAGATGTCATCTTGCATGAACAAGTTGTGACAAATTTTTCTACTGTTTGATCTTGGCTGGCAGTAAAGAATGACCTTTTGAATGACCTTGACCTTTAATTCATCAAGTATGAAGTATCAACTTTTTTTTCCTTCAAATGTTATGATCAAAGTTAAAAGAGCTGATGGACAATACCCCCCCCCCCCCTTTTCTTTGTATCGGTGATATAAAAGAGTAGCCTCAAAAAAATTACGTCTTCCCCTGTCACTAGAATAAAACCAGACTGTAAATCGTATTTTTGAAAAATCTTTCTTAGAAACATTGTTGCATGTAGAATGAACTCACCTGTTCTCCAAAAAAGTCCAATTTAAATAGTGTTGAGCCTCCCTCAACTTGAGTTTGTACCAAAGTGGGCGGGGTCACCTGTAAAAACACAGCAATAGATTCTGATATGACAGTTGTGAAGTTTGAAAGACACATTATTCTACAGAGCCTACTATGAGAAATTTCAGTTAACACCAGGGAGACCACATTGTCCTCGGACTCTGACCTCGTAGTATCCCCTGTTGATGAAATGATCCCGAAAAGCCTGCATGATGACCGACCTCATCTTCAGAACTTTGGAGGTCTGGAAAGAAATCAACAAAGATATAGTCATTTCAAATGTCAGAACACAACTCGTTCACTTTAACAAATCACATGCCTAATTCCTAATACTGTAAAATGACAATATTTGGCACAAACATATCTTAGTGCAATCAGCAATGGAAAGCTTTTGGTGCAATCTTATTTAATAGCTCTCAACAGTACCATCTGGTCAATAATGTATTGTCAATGAAAACCTTTTAGCACACAACTTAATTTAGCGCTATCATACGTCTGCGCTAAAGGCGTTAAAATAAATAGTGCGCTATATATTGTCGTTTTACAGTAGTTATGTTTTCCACGCTAAATCACCATACATCTGTTGTCGAATTGTCACTTACGTTTTCCCCTCGAATCATCATATGCCTGTTGTCTAATTGTACGTCCACGTGGGCTTCCTATAAAAGAAATTGTAAATCAGTCATGATCGGGCATTCATCAAATATCTCTCACAGGCCACTCAGTGTTTCTCCCCAGCGCATGTTTCGAATGTCGGTTGAGGACATTGCCTTCATTGAAAAAAAAAAATTGTGTACATCCCAAAAAATGCATTACCGACCTATCAATTCCTTTATTATTGATCTCGTAGCCATCTTCGCTTTGTGATATAGCAGATTTACCTAGTAACATACGGACATTGATTTGAATCAACGCCTGTTGTATATATCATGTACATGGGACCCTTCACACCTCCAATAAATTTTGTCACAATGGCTTTCGCTCTAGCTCATCACCTGGCTAACCCCTATACGGCTGGTGGCATACTGTATTAAAATAGAAATTAGACGCGTTGCGTCGCCAAAGTGACATTTCACGTCAAGAATGCAAACATGCCTTAAAAAATTTTCTGGGGAGAACACTGCAGGCACTGGTCCATATTGCATACAATGCTACTAAACACACTACATACATTGGTCCAATAGATATAAATTCACAGCTACACACTGCATATACCAACAAAACTAGAACTGTCCTTTCGGGACTAACACTCCCCGCGGGGCACACAATGGGGAGAAAA
>CAJDSM010051212.1:1325-13701 GCA_903981925.1 Ostrea lurida | reverse complement strand
ACAGGCATTCATTCGAGGTAATTTCTGTTCTGAATATAAAAAGTAAAACTTTTATATGCTGAATAAATTAGTCCAGCAACTTTGTGATGCATGACTAGTATGAAAAGCCATATAGAATAATCAAAAAGCATTATTTTTTCTGCAAATTGGCATTTTACTGTACATTTATTTCTGAAAAATTTTATTTGTTAGGTGTACATGTGGCATGTTCTGTCTCTCTTTTTATTGACATGCTAAAGTATAAAGTTCAAATCATTTTGTTGGATTTTTGATGTATCTGACGGCATCTGTATAATACGACACCAATTTGGTGCAACATATCCTGGTGGAGAAATCTTTAGCCAAACGTGTTCTACTATTTACATGTTATAAATATGGAAATAAGTTGACTCTGATAGTAGTATGAATGTTGTCGGACGAGACCATTTGTGACTGAGACACTCTTATTCCCAATACAATCTTGTGATTGATAATGTACATGTAGTTTAAAGCAATACAATGCTGCAATTAACTGGCAATAATTTGTAAAATAAAATAACAAATAGAGTGGCATATTTGTGACTGAGATTGTAATTTCAGTGAATCAGAGTTTGATCTTTGAATCATGAAACACGATCAAGATTAGCAGGAAATGTACGATTTATAAATTACTTCGCATCCCGTCACTAATTCTTGTTCGTCCATCTCCGACGCATAATGACCTTCGAGGTGATATCTCAGGAATATCACAGAAGAGAAATACGTGTTACACACGTGTTCAGATTAACATTCCAATTGCAAAGAAAATATAAAATCAAAAGTTATTTGAGTGGCACATTTGCGTAACAATTAACTTTGTTACATAAAATAGTTTTCTAGTAATGTCATGACAGGATACAGTATTTCAAAAACAAACGATATGTACTACCATGTGTATGACCTTGACGTCAGCGCAACCCGATTATGTCTCGGCATATCGTGTCATTTGCGTTTGAGGCTATGGCGGTTATTCAATAACGCTTCTTCAAGATATGCTGCTCAAGTCAATATTGCCCATATGTTTATTTTTGTGAAAATTTTCACCCGATACTTAATTAATTTATATAGTTATTAACGGGTAAGTTGGTAACTTGTAGCACATCTGCGTAGGTGAAAAAATGCCGTCAGTTTACAGCTTGTATTGTCTTTTAAGCATTTGATATTAATAGTAATTACGTTTATTTTAAAGTGAAGTAATTTATATGAGCATGAAGTTATTCATACTTTCTTAAAAGTAGAAGTAGGTTTCTATTAGTTGCGCATTTGTTTCAAATGTAAATTCATATTACTGATAACAATCTAATGTAAAAAATGGCCAAAAATGAGTGTATATTCAGTGATTTGAAAATTCCGTCATGTTTTAAATGTTCATTGTATACAAATAAAAACATCTGGGTACAATTATAATATGCTCCACACTTGGATTTTATTCCGAGTACTTGTGAGTTCAATGTTGAAGTGCAGAGGCTAATAATACAAGTTTACAAGAGTAAACATTTAATTGCCATAAGAAAGAGACACAGATACAAAAATTATATATCTATTAAGATTATTTTTACTTGCTACGAAAATTTGAATACTTTAACAAACCAGGTACTCATTAGATGGATAAGTAATGAAACACTGCCCACAAATTTGATATAAGGATATAAAGTTTTTCCCCTATCTGCCTGCCAATGTTCCCCGGATGTGTCCATGGGTTTTGTTGTAGCAGTATACTGAATAACCCAAGTTGCATGTAATTGACAAAATTCACAAACATTCCAGGAATATCCAGTAATATTGCATGCTATGAATCAAGATTACCTTGAGTCTTTTGAGAATACAAACCACTGGTGTACATGAGAAGCTGCTTGGCAGCAAAACGATGGAGTGTATAGATACAAAAAGGCGAACGTCAACTATTGGTGTCAAACGTATCATAATCCAAAAAACAGTATACAAAATCGGAGTGTGGGCAACACGGACCTCCGACAAAAGCGGAGGTAGGATCAGTGTCATGGAGGAGTAAGCATCCTTGCTGACCGGTACACCCGCCGTGAGCCCTTAAATAGGTACGCATTAAAGTAAACGGGATTTTACCTCGTAGGTTCGAAATCTAGTAGGAAAATGACAGTCCTAACATGGGTAGAAACAATATCAGTCAACATATGACTTAAGTTGATAATTTTTGTAATCGCAAACAAGAGGTTCATTTTATAGCGACCGTTTAAAGAATTTGCGTAAATGATTGACTTTAAACAAGAGATTGCGTTATAACCTCTGCAGCATTAACTTTTTTGTTAGTAGTTGGCCTCGGCTAAAAAAGTCCGCCATACGCATAGCATGACTCTTGCGTATCGAATCAACTGGGAGATATACACACCATAAGCAGGTGATAGTGGTATATTACTACATAGAAAAGGAAAGTTTGACGATGCAAAGTTAAAGTCATCACGCTTATCATATAATGTAGTTGTCAGTCTGGCCGATTAGAGTACATATGAGCTAGAATTCGAGTACATCCTGGAAAACAATGCACAATGGCAGCCTGATGTTCTTTAAATTCTGGCACAAGTTAGTTGCAAGAATACCTATAAAAAGGCTGAAAATTATTCTTTTTGCCAGTTTTGAGGATTTCACAGACAAGTATTATCTGTTGATGAACACATTTGGTGGTTTCTTAGCAGGTTTGAGGTTAACTCGCCCAATTGCTTAATGTCATCAGCAATGTCTTCATCCTCTTCTGCTTCCCGTGGTACAGTTTTGAGAAACACGTTTTCTATCTTCTGCAAAAATAAGGACACACCACGTAATTCACATGTACTAGAGCAACTGTGATAAGGTTATTTTTAATAAACCATACCTTTTGTAAAAATAGAAGCAAATACGATGTTACTAGAAAAGGATACACTCCAAGAACATATACGGTATTGCAAATGTTGAATTGCATTTACCCCATCCACAATATCGAGTGTCACAAGATTCTTTTCCAGACGACCTTGAATTAGACCGTGTTCGTGCAAGAACTTCAAGGCCTCCGCCAGTCTGAGAATGACGAGTTTCATTTCCGGCACTGTGAGTGTGTGGTTGCGCATGTAGTCTGAGAGAGTGACGTACACAGGGGCGTGTTGACCCATCACAAGCAGTTTATTCTCACACAGGTCTCTAATGGTCTGCGTCATTACAGCTAAAAGATTTTGGAATGCATCAATTAATATTCTTATGTAAAGGTAAAAATAACGACCATCTTGTAAGTCCAAAATTGACAAAGAATACAAAAAACAGGAGTTGGGGAAAACCCCGGGGGTGTTTCTTCCTATATCTTGGTACATGTAAACACAGACGTCCCGCTGGTATGGGTAACCTTTTTGACAAGTTAAATATATCAATGGGGAGCAGTTTTAATCAAATTGTTATGTCAATGGGTAGACAATTTGAACTGTCATTACATCAATGAGTGGTAAGTTTATCCGCTGGAAGTCATCCTCTAATAAAATTTGTAATCATGAAATTTTCCCACGATATAACCACAACCCAGGTGTAAGCACTTACTTGCGTGGACACCACTATTACATAAACAGTCACAATCGTGGTATTAAATATATGATTGGATTCAGAATTTACAAAAGGAATAATATATGAATGGGTATGATTTCAAAGATATTGAATATATGAAGGGGGTATTGGAAAATCCAGCGGACGTCTGTACCCTAAATTGCAATGACCCTCCCCCCCCCCGGAAGGGGAACACGGACGGACACCACCAAGGGGGAAATAGGTGCCTAGGGAGGAGACGCAATCATCTGTAAACCGTCACCCGGCCCACACCACCATCCCCAATTGTCTTGATCAGGTAAACGGGATAATCCGTAGTCAAATCAGTGTATGAAAAATGGTTTAACAATATAAGGGGGTGCAAATAACAAGAATTAATAAAGTGCAATATTCCATTCTCAAGAAATTTTAAAATATTTTCATCGGAAAGCTAAGGAATTCCTGAAGTGCTTACCGAAGAATTTTTAAATATTACTATAGTAGTACAATTTAATTTGTTGAAATGCTATGAGAAATTTATTTCCTAACGGATTTCTTTTTTAATTAATTTTTTTCTCCTTTCCGAAGACAATTCGTTTTGATATTAATTGTTTATTATTATCATACAGTAGATGATGCATATCTAATAAAAGATGATATCTTCGAGTAAAGTTGTAAAAGAAGAAGTTGCACTTGTGATTTGGTACATTTCTCATGTAATTTTGACGTTTTATATTTCTGCCCCTTTTTGAGAATTGTTCTCTGTAGATCGCATCAAGGCACATAGGGGCATACGGATGAGAGGTCGTATCCCATGGCCCATGACTTTTACTTCCTAACCGAATACTTGGCAAGAAGAAACAGTCCCTACCTGTGTCCTTGACATAGATTAGGGATCGAACATTGAAACTCGGCATCCTAGTTGCGATGCGATCACCTTTAACTCCCTAGGCTACCGTAAAACAGATAATATCCCTATATATCGCAAGAACATATTGATAAAGAATAAACAGATACATAATGATATTTACTCTGACAATCAGCACCACGCTTCCTTTTAAATGACAATGATTCCACCTGAAAAAAGATCAAAACGCCGTATATTTCAAATATAATTTTACGTAAATACCTGTGAACAGATATATGTTTTGCCTAATCCATGTAATTGCTCATTTCATGAAATAGGCAGACTTTTGCAGAATTCATGACAAAGGCAAGCAAATTGCCTTTTTCATGAAATAAGCAAAACTCCTGCCGATTTCATGATCTTGCTCAGTACATGAAATATAGGCACTGTGTAAATCTGAATATGCACTTTGTCAATTTCATGAAATTAGCAACATACATGGATGTAATGAATTTTAAAGTTTTCACCTTCGCTTCTCTTTCTCTCTCTCATTTATATCCTACCTTGGCTTTAACCGCTTGAGAACTCTTTATTCATTTATAAACGATAACATTTATAGACTTTCAAGTAGAATTCTTTTAAAGCAGATATATCAGATTGCAGATATGTATAGGCAAAGAGTGTAAAGGCAGATAGAACAGTGATGACATCGCTTGGCGCTTAAGCTCTTAGGTGGAAATATTCTAAACAGAGAGTATTGGGCAAAGACACGGATTCTTGGACACATCAGAGGGTGGGATCAAGAGTGGACGATCAATGGGGGAGTTAAGCGGATACCCCGTGTATAGTACACGGTCAACCTTTCGTGAGACATGGAGTCTTGATACAGGTAAACGAACATCTGTAGACAATCAGGTGTGTTTGAGGGAAAGCGGTTAACAATTGGCTTAATTTTCTTGAAATTGTGACTGAATTGCAACGCTTTTCTGAATCACAAGGATTAGCTATGTCTAAGGTAAAAAGAGTAGAAAAAAAAAACAATTAAAAAAAAGGACAGAGGGCTATCTTGAATTATTAATCTGCCATTATGTTGAGGCTTTGAGTGTGTATCAGTACTCTCTATCTGATCTACTAGTATCGACAAAATTACGATTTTCCACGTACATGCATATGTGCTTCATTTTGATTGGATAATACCAAAACGTCTGTAACTTTCTAATGAATAAAAAGAATAAATCATACTTAATGCATAGGTAGATAATATGTTTGTCAATTGAATAGTATAATAAAATATGCCAACACATACGCGCATGTTTTTTGAAGTTAAATTTTTGAAGGACCATAGCGCTTTTGTTTTTCTTTAAATTGTTTTGAAGTTGGAGCTTTGAGTGCGTCTTTGTATTCTTTACAAATTGTTATGGTTACAATTACTGGCCAACACGTGCATACACGTGTGCTGTATTCTGTTGGATGATTTTAAAATCAAATTAATCCTCTAATGTATGATGCAAACATTATACAATTTATACTATAGGCATATGATACAAATTGTTCAATCAGAGCATAAAAAATTGCCAGTAAGATTGATTGGTTATGTAGTAAAAATAATACAGCCTTTGATAATGTATTGCACATATAACATCAACAAGGATTCTGTGAGCTACTGCTCACTGCTCAAGGATACCCCCACTCTAAGGTACATGTAAATATAGCTGCTACCTAGAGCATTTGTCCATCTTTTGCTACTTAAAGGTTGATATCAAATTAACAGTAGGTTGACATGCGATAAGTCTTAATTTAGTAAGCGCAGTATGGGACTCCTAATCCAAGAGATATAGCAAAATATGTGATGTGATGCGCAGTTTCAGAGAAAAGTACGATGAAAATATCGATTCCTCATCAAGATTTAAAAAATTGACTGAAGTCAGTTAACAGGAAGTTGACAAATGAAAGGTCTGAAATCGGTCAGCGCGGTATGGGACCTCTAAATGAAATGATATACCAAACATCACTTCATCTAGAGGCACCATACCGCACTTACTGATTTCAGACCTTTTACTTGTCATATACCAAATATCGACGTCTCCATATAAAATGGCGAAGTAACAAAGTATCAAACGTAATCATAGTCCCAAAAACACATACAAAATCGAGTGCAGGGCAACACGGACCTTCCACAAAAGCGAAGGCAGGGTCAGGTGCCATGGAGGAGTAAGCATCCTCTGCTGACCGGTCACATCCGCCGTATAGACATTGTATTGAAAAATATGACGACCTCGCATTTTTGTCGCGAACGGACCTCGCTAACTCGGTCTTCATATTTTCCCATACAACCTATAAATATAGATACTTAACTTGCTGATGTAGCGTACATGATATAAATTCTTTAATGATACAATGTATCTTTAATGATTAGTGTATACAATATATATGTAGTTTTGATGATGTAATGTATATATTACATATTTGGCTTCGTCGGATGTAGTGTATTTCAAATATATAATGGTTTTTTATGGTTACTTTATATAGCACAGATGTGGTTTATTTGATGTGTTGTATATATAATTAACAGATATGATGGTTTTATGGTGTTATGATATAGATGTTTTCATGGTGTATTGTATATGATATAAATATGTTTTATGGTGTTATGTAATATAGATATGTTTTTATAGTGTTGTGTATATGATATCGATAATGACCTAGCTTATTTCAGTATGGTATGCGATATACTTACCCTTTTTCTGATATTTGCAAATGAATACAAAAATGGATTTAAAGCCGAGTTGATTGGGAGGTTAAAGACAGCGACCCAAGCATAAACTTCTCCCGAAATCACATGACCATTTAACGCCAGTAATCCTGTAATACACATTTAGTTTGGGAAAAAATTGTATCTTAGATCGTGAAACCCGCCTTCATATCATTTTTTATAAAAGTCAATGCAGGTCTCATTCATATAGAAAAGTTCCTTTTTGAGTATAGTCAAACAGTTTAGAGTCGAGCTATGGAACAAAATAAATGTATCAAGCCTTGTATTATGAAAAGCTTATAGTAGTTACTTGTGCTTACTGGTCACGTATAGGTCAATATGTGTACATGTAACACTACAAGTAATATCTGGTGAGCTCTCAACATGACAAATATTCTCAAATGGGAGGTTAAAATACAAATAATTACATTGTATGTATATCATATGAATTTTAAATCAAAGAATATCTAGTATCAAACTGTTATTGAGTTCTTCAAATAATATTTTCTTATAAAATAAATGATGTACGAATGTTGCATAATCATTTCAATATCTTATTTTTACGTGCACCGATTAGATATTATACTTTACAGATGACAAAGTGCGCAATGCTAGAATATCGGCTTCTGAATGCTGTGAAAATGACCGCTAGAACTGTTGTATAACAAAAAAGGAATGAATTACCCATAATTCCAATGGGAAACCAACAGAGGAAGTCGGACAGCACCACTAGGAACAGTCCACGAGCGATGGCCATATCTTGATTCCGCCGAGTGGATTTAACTCTGGAGCGTGATAGTGACACTTCTCTGTATATCATACACTGACCAAGCGCAATTATTGTAAAGAGTACGAAGTTAAGGATAATGAAGATGGTTGTAGAATACTCCCATCCGGCAGGCTTGTCTCTCGTTAGAGGTAGAGCCAGACACACGACAGACCGAGAATAAAACTGTCCTTGGAAATACTCTCCCGGAATCAGAGGGATAACGGCCAGTAAAATGGTCACACTCCATGTAATACCAGTACATAAAAGAGCTGTACCCTTGGTGAATCTAAACTGACCGAAAGGATACTTTACCACAATGAACCGATCTATCGTTATAAGACAAAGTAAAAACACTGACGTTTCGCTCGATATGGTGGCAAGCATGCCAGCTATTTGGCAGGTTACACTGTGTCTCCAGTGGATATCATTCCAAACATATCTTCCTCGATAGTGTATATCAGCAGAGGCTATAATTATCAAGTACACCCCCATCAAAAAATCCGAAACACTCAAACTTGTGATAAAAATTCCATGACCTTTCTTCAAAGTCTCTGAATCAAAAAACACTTTGAAGATGAAGACTCCAAGATTTCCAAATAAAGAACCGAATCCAATAATCCATAAAAACGAAGATAATACTTCATTTCTCATTAAATCGTCACAGGATGAAAACTCATCATTGTTTGGTAGGCATTCGTCAACTGAAGACGGTTTCAAACAACAGAATGTGTACGCATCTGTGTATAATTTCTTGAGCTTTGACGCTCCATGGAAAATTTTGTGTGAAAACTGTTCAATGTTATTTGTTCTTAAATCCAGTACTGTTAATTGAGAAAAGTTTTGAAATGCAAAATCTGCAACGGAATGGATATTATTTGCAGATAAATTCAATACTCTAACGTTACGTAACCCGACTAAGGTACCTGGTCCGATATTCCATAAACGGGTATTGGTTAATATAAATCTAGGTAGCCTTTGCAATCCAAATAATGCCATGTCTGATATTTCATACAGTTGTGTGTTCCCTTCCAGTCTTAACATTTTCAAAGAAACCAATCCCGCAAACGCATTTGCATAAATATTAGTAATTCTATTATTACTAAGGTCAAGTATCAATAGATTTTTCAGAGAGGCAAAGGAATAGGAATTAATTGATCTCAATCCGCAATTGGTGACAAATAATTTGACTAACTGCTCCAAATGTTGTAGAGATGGCAAACCACCACTAAAATCGCTTTCACTCAAGTTTAAATATCTCATCTCTCGCGAAAGCTGTACTACACTTTTGTTTTGAATTCCTTTACAATCGCCTGTGTAGCCGTCACATTCACATTCTTTTGGACACGTGAAGTTACAGAGAAGTTCGTCGTCAAGTTGGGGACAATGAGGAATATTGTCACATAACTTGTCAGGATCCAAACAAATTCTGCTGTTTCTGCAGCGATACAACCCTGGACAAGAACCTACAATATATGAAATTGACATACTTATTAAATAGGAGTTTTTAGAAGACAAAATATATCGTCTGTTGTGTCTAACATCAACAGTGCAGACTTTGGTACCAGGGGGACAGTTTATGGAAATTTCCCATATTTCAAGTGATTATATACAGTATATGTAACAAAAAATATGCAAAGTAATTTTAGAATATAGTGTCACATGTAGCCCAGTGCTTAATGAAAAAGTTGATCTGCAACATGTAGGTGTCAGCATGATTCCCAACATATAGATGGTACAATTACGAAACTAAATCACTAATAACTAAGTCAGTTGCTGAAAAAAATTCAGTTGAAAATATGCATGGTCCAGGAAAAGGTTTGTAGCTTAGACGGAAGGTAACTGGCCACAGATAAAAGGCTGATTGTTAAGAAAGGCAGATATAATTCTTGGCTGTGCACAGTGTCTAAATCTCGCACGGTACTCCGATGTGATTTTGGATGGTGCGGATTTAGCCCAAATAAGAGAAAAACCAAACCGAGAAAAGGGCACCTACTCAGAGCATATTTTGTGCACTAGCACCAGTTACATGTATTGCATGGTCAAATACGAGTTTTGACATGGAAGAGAAATAAGTCTGTCATAATCTGACTCTGATGTATCACCCTATCCACATGTTTCAGTATAAAAAAAAATCGTGAATGCCACCTTTGGATTAATGCGATTTTCATCCTAGAACAAACTGTATTGGTGAAGATTGAGTAAATTAAAATGGAATTATACTCAGCTGCATGTACTCAGGAAAGGATTAACTTCAATGGGTACATATTTGTTACCCATACAGAACATATAAGTAAAAAATCTATATCTATACTATTATACTAAAGGTGCATCGTCCTCGCAAGTTTGTATCAACAAGATTGATTATTAATTGTTTTACGTCCCACCGAGAATATTTCACTCACATGGAGACGTAACCAATGCCGGTGAAGGGTTGCAAAATTTAGGCTTGTGCTCGACACTCAGGGCCTTTGAGCAGGGAGGGGTTTTTAGCGTGCCACACCTGCTGTGACATGGGGCCTCGGGTTTTCAGGTCTCATCCGAATGACCACCCCCTCCCTCCCCATTCAGTCCCTTCTTTGAAACCACGCAACGGGGATGCTGAAGGACCTATTCTAACCCGGACCCCCACGGGGGACGTATAACAAGACATTAAATCGTAAAACTAAAAATACTGTGAGCGTAAAAACTCACAAAGGAATACCCCACGCCACCCACATATTCTTTACGCTCACTGAGTCACTAAGCTTTGAGACAGAGAAAAATATATCCCAGGCCACAAATCCATGTTAAAAAAACCTCATAAGTTTGACCTTGAGATCAAGGTTATACAGAGGTCACGATGAATGTAAGTGATACATCCTTTCATGCTGATACACTAAGTCCATGTTAGACAAACTTTATACCTTTGACCTTGAGGCGTGAATAGGTCAAGGTCATATGATCAAAGGTCACATATAGCGTCATGAATGTATGCCAATAATCCTCTCGATATTGATAGCCACCGATTTTATGCTAGATATGGTATGCATACGTCAAAGAACAAAGACGTTATGGCCAGATTACATTAACACACGCAAAACAGACAGACAGGACAAAAAAACAAGTAACATGACACATTCGGTTCGCATCATGATGATCATCCATGTGCCAAATAGCAGGAGACTATGAGCAAAGAAACAAAGAAGTTATGGGCCCAGGACATGATTCAGGTAAAACTGGATATTTTTGATCTTGAGGTCAAAAGTCAAGGTCATACAGAGATCATCAATATACGCGACCACATATGTCTCATATGATACAACCCATATGCAAATTATGGTATGCCTACCTCAAAGAACAAAGAAGTACTGGCCCGGACACGAAATCTGCACGACAGACGACAGACAGACAGACAGACAGTACGACAGAGTTAATTCCTATATACCCCCAAATGTTTGCGGGGGGTATAATTAAGGATAATATTTTCTTGTAAGTGACCAATATATGACTTGGCAATGTGTCAGACAATAGAATTTGCCATTTATGTAACCGAAATGAATGAAATAGGTTATGAGTTGCATTATATAATTAATTGTACTCACATTTCTAGAAAAGAAGCTAGACAACTCAGTGTGTCAAAGTATTATTACACACATCCTAATGTTCATCAATTTAATCAACTATTTTTAAATATAATTAACGAACCAACAATAATCAAATTATGTAAATTTCTGACAATTATCGTGGAGAGAGTTAAGTTCTCAGGTTTAGACATACTTTTTTGTTTATTCTTTTTTTTTTTTTTTTTTTTATTTTTTTTTTTTTTTTTTTTCTAAAGATGTTTGCTTTTATTTAATTTTGTAATACATGTATCTGTATTTTTAATCCTTTTCAATGCTTTACTTTGAATAGCAAGAAAATAAAACATTCCGATCCTGCATTGTTGAGTGGATTGATTGATTGATTGATTGATACAACATCCAATTTATGGATAATAGTATGCATCAATAGATAAATCACCCATGAAGTTTGCAGGTTTGGTAGTTTCAAAGAATCATAATAGTTCCCCAGTCATTTTTGTACCAGTAATCTTATATTTACCACAATGCATTTCGTCAGCTGCGTCTTTGCAGTGCTGCTCACCATCACAAATAAGCCGCGGAGGAATACAAAAGCTTCTTGGACATTTAATGTAGCCCGCGGGGCATGATACAAGTTCTGGAAAACAAAATGAATGCGATATTTTAATGTATGTGAAAGTAATGAATGGATGATATCCTCCACATTCAGTGAAATTAATATCAGGATTCTTTAATTGCTGATTTTTTTAGATACAAAATTGCAGGAGGCATATGTAAAGCTAATGTGGTTATAAAAATGAAATACTATCTTTTTTTTTTTTTTATCTCTCTTATTAGACAAATATTTCTTATTAATGAATTCTTGCCATTATTCAAAAGATTTGCAACACATGTGCATGTATTTTCTTGAATTA